>JAOUQZ010000034.1:5219316-5241849 GCA_028564935.1 Neosilurus hyrtlii
TATATATATATAGACAGACATTAAGAGTCACCAATAGCACCGTTTTTTTGTTTGTTTGTTTTTTTGCAAATAAATAAATATGGAGATAGAAGAGTTATGCCCAACAGCAACATAGCGTATTATGAATTTCGCTGCACTCAGAGTGTAATGTGTAAAACTTTCTGTTGCGTTTTCGCATTAGGCCGAGACGAGAGTGAAGCTGAATTATCTGGATCGAATCGCCAAATTCTGGGAGATCCAGGGGTCGTCTCTCAAAATCCCCAACATCGAGCGACGCATTCTCGACCTCTTCAGCTTGTCCAAGGTATGGTATGAACTAGACGTCAGAACATATTAGCCACAGGTAAACCATCGTCAATTCTGTTTCCTTTATCATTGTGCACTATATCTCTTTTGGTTATTCTTGCCTTTTAATTGACTTTATTCATAAAATACTTATGCGCTTTCTTTCCTTGTACTGGGCGTGACATTCATGCGTATGTCAGTTCCATAAAAACAACAAAGAGATTGCTTGATGGCTGTGAATAATTTAAACGACCTCTTAATAACGACTAAGGAAACTGACCCCTGATGGGTTTGAGCCTCATGGGATGTGACTGTAATGCGCTTGTCATTCTTTTTTTACAGATCGTCACAGAAGAAGGAGGCTTTGAGACGGTCAGTAAGGAGAGGCGATGGGCTCGAGTAGCTCAGAAGCTCGGCTACCCACCGGGCAAAAATATTGGCTCCCTCCTGCGGTCGCACTATGAGAGGATTGTCTATCCTTTTGAGATGTTCCAGTCTGGTGCTAGCCTATTGGTACACATTTTATACTTTCAAACCCGTCCCTAATTTATGCTTGATTTTTTTCATTCACTAGATGAAGGCATTAAATGTCAAGTTTTGTTTTTTTTGTTTTTTTTTTTTTTTTTATTTGGCAGTTGTCTGCTAGAAAAGCAGGTTTAACAACTGTAGTGTATGAATGATGGCCATAATGCAGGGAGTGTATAGACATCAGTATGCCCATCCGTCTGTAATCATTTCAATTCCTGGATATCAAATTTGTTAATCAAACTTGGTAGTTACTTCTACTAGGCAGTATAGTGGTGCTTATTGGTAATTTGGGATTTCTGCCGTTCATGTGTACTGACACAGTGAGGGCAGGGAGTTATGTCATCTGATGACTCTTGATGAATAATGCTGTTCAGAGGGGTTGTGGAGGGGGTGTAAGCCTCATGGTCAACCACATGAGTCTTGATCAACCACTCCAAGGCCAAAACTGGGGAAAGTGGGCTGTCCACACCTTAACTTTCTTTCCTTTTTTTTCTTTAAGGAAATTTTCATGCTGTAGGGAAGTACCAAACGGTCAACTGTCAGCGCTAGGCTTTATAACTAGTGTATAGGTTTTTTTTTTTAACCCATTTTCAACCAATAAAATGTATTTTCTATAAAGATTTTGTTAATATTAACATGTATTGATGTATTTTAGAACATTTTATTTAGTTTCAGTACACATTTAAGTGCGTAATAGTTTTTTAACAACCACTGCTCAGTGTTGTTGATTATGCTTCTAGGCAACAATGCCTGAGCTGCACACTGGAGCGTTTACATGTCTGATTGGATTATGATTGTCTTTCCCATATGACTTTATGTTGTTCTTATTTGCCAGTTTACCTAAACAGGAGGAAATGCTGTTGTTTGTTTACTATGAAAAATGATTGTAACACTATTACTGTGACACTTGGAAGTAAGATATGTTTCAGCTGGTTAAGAGAAATGTGTATATGTGTGTGCAGCAATGTAAGCCCAGGCCATATGAAAGTGGCGATGTGGATAAGGAGTACAAACCCCACTCTATCCCGCTACGCCAGTCAGTCCAGCCTTCCAAGACCAGCAGTTATGGACGACGAGCCAACCGCCTGCAGCCTGAGGTGAGCATTATGTTTGGTGGGATGTTCAAGTAAGCATTATTTACCCAGATTTTTTTAAATCAGTCACACAGGAAGGCCGTGCTGTCTCACCCAATATAGCAAGGCTCATGTATGTATACATGTCGGTATACAATATCATTCAATCGTCAAACCAGCTAATCCTACAAGGTTGCAGGGACTTTGGAGCCTATCTCTGCCAATTCTGGTACACCCAGGACAGGTGGGGTGCATCCTGAACAGTTCGCCAATCCATTGCTAACACAAGCATTCACACTCACACCTAGGGGCAGTTTGAAACAGCCAGTTAGCTTAACGTGCATGTCTTTGGACTGTGGGAGAGCACCAGAGTACCTGGAGGAAACCCACACAAGCACAAGAACATGCAAATTCCACACAGAAACGCCCTCGTCGAGCCCGGAACTCAAACTCAGGACCGTCTTGCTGTGAGATGGATGTGCCAGCCACGATGCCACTGTGCCACCCCATACAAAATCCGAGTAGTATAAAATGCACGAGGGAAATTAACAATGACATAATAAATAGCTTCTCGATCACCTGATCGTCCTGCCTGCAAGAACATGATTAGCCCAAGGGAAAATAGCGTCCATGCTGTGTGAACCAGTTGCTCGTTTTCTAAAGCTCTCTGATGAAAACCTGAGTAACTACATTTTTTATGCTACACATGCAGCCACTTTGATTGTGAGTGCAGTGTTTTCGTATGAGGTAAAGACTGCGCAATAATATTTGGATTGTAAAAAGTTTTAAGGCCCTATGTGCAATGAGGTGCAAGGAGGGTAGGTAAGGTATAAAGTTTCAGCAAATTGTGTTTTCATGATAATTGCGTTAAGCTATCACATTAACCGGTTCTTAATCCTACATATGGCCTTACATAAAGGCAGACTTTAATGGAAAAACTGATGTAAGGAATCAAGTTAAATATGTGGTAGGTAGAACATAAAAAAACAAAAAACAAAGTCAGGATGAAGTGCATTTAAATATCACAGCTTCTTGCACCTATGGTTCCAGCTCATCAGATGTCAGGAAAAGTGCTCTAGCATGCTTTTTGCATCTTGGGTTGCAAAACATATCCTGCTGCTTTTTGATTTCCTGATCACAATTCCTTTCTTCTTTTTTCTTTCTTTTTTTTTTTCATTATAAAATTTCCTTGTCTGTCTCCTTTCATGTTTGAACACTTTGTATTGCCATAAATGCCTCATCCTAAGCAGTTAAATGTTAATTGTAGGCCTTGCTGCCATTTTCATCTTCATTTATTGGCAAAGCTGTTTCCTGACATGCCTTTATCTTGCAGATATACTGGCTTTTTTATGCCTTCTCATTAGCTTGAATAAAGCATTTATATTTAGCTGCTGGATTTTTGGACGTCCTGTCAGTCACTTACCTGAATTTTAAATGAAGCTGAATTTTTAAAAAATTATTTAAACGGTTAGAGTACCAATACGCACTAATATAAATATACATAATGCCTGTGGTCTGGTGTCCATGTTACACTTCACAGAGGGTCAGTATATATTCCTCACATAAACTAAACCAAAATTAAAATAGATGTATATAGTGGTCACCAAAATCTCAACATGCACACACCCTGTCCTCGTTTCTTCCTCTTCCTGCTCCGTACTGTTGGTTCGTTGATATTTTGTTTGCCTGTCGTCCCCCCTTTTTTGTCTCTGGAGTCTGTTTTGTTACCGTTGTTGTCTCCCCATGCAGGGTCCAGAGGATCCGACTCACCACCCTCTTACCACTGGCTCTCAACACAGCTCTTCGGTACTGCCTCTCGCTGGCCCTCGCGCTCCTCCTCTCTCTGCTTTCTCCTCTTCCTTTTCAGTTACATTCATTAACACCTTTCTTTTTCCCACACGCTCTCATGTCTCACTCCTGCTGATGTGCGGTTCTTGTGCAGTTATGCACAAGCCTCACCTAAGCCTGTGTGTGTGTGTTTGTGTTGCGAATCTTTGTTGTGAATAAGCTGTAAAGCACTAAAGAGTAAAATTATCACCAAAAGCATATTGTGCTTGTCCTTGCCATGTGTAACATTGCTAGCTTTGTTTGTGGTTTCCTCTTGATTCTCCCT
Source organism: Neosilurus hyrtlii (assembly GCA_028564935.1). NCBI lineage: Eukaryota > Metazoa > Chordata > Actinopteri > Siluriformes > Plotosidae > Neosilurus > Neosilurus hyrtlii. Next base: position 5,223,316 of record JAOUQZ010000034.1, read on the forward strand.
GATTTTAGATTGCTTACCGCTATCAGTCTCACCTGTGGGATTTCCACTAAGCTCTAATGCTTTTACTCCTTTAGCTTGGCTGCTGCTTTTTCCTGCGTTCACCCTTTCTGATTGTATCACTACAAACTATATTACAGTCAGTGAATAGCTTTTTTTTAAATTAAATTTAATTAAATTTTATTTTTTGCTTTTGTGTTTTTGACAGAATAGCAGATTACATGTAGATACATAAGCAGACTCGTCACTGGCATGAACAGTGTTTGTTTTGGACAGAAGAGCTAGGGGCTTTTTTTAACATTTTATGTCCAGGTTAGCAGTAAATAGTGAGGTTGACCCATATCCTGTGTTAACCTGAATGTGGGAATTTATCTTGTCTTCAATCTCTTACCTTCAGCCTGAGCCCACTGAGGAGGACATAGAGAAAAACCCAGAGCTGAAGAAGCTGCAGATCTATGGCGCCGGACCCAAAATGATGGGACTTGGCCTGGTGGCTCGAGACAAGGCAAGGAAGAAAGGTAAACATGAGGCACAGTGAACATTAGCATAGGTTGAGCAGGTGATGTCATCCTTAAAGTTACAATAATAAGACACCACTCCAGAGTTGCTAACATTCTGGGATTTTGTTTACCAGCCCTGTGATTTAATATGTACTTACACTGATATGAGTTACATTTAAAAATGTACTTGCCAAACTAATAAAACAGTCTGTGGAGCCTGTGGTGTAGTTCTTAGTGTGCCTGACTCATGATTGATAGGTCATAAGTGTGAATCCCCTTTAGCCCCCCCGGCCAAGGTATTAACCTCAAATGTTAACACATCAAATGTCAAAAAGAAATACGACAAATCTGGAATAACAAGAGGATTCCCGTGTGTTTTGAACACCTGGAAGCTCCGCCCCCTCCCACACGTCTTTTATTAGTAATGTTTCTGATCAGTAACCATTCTTGTATTGATCTGATATTCAAGCCAGAAGGAAGCATTAATGCAGCACACTTGTTTTCTGTCACAAAAACAGCCTCTTCCTGGAGCTTATTATGCTTCGGTATTGGCAGGTCTACTACAGAATTTTTTTCAGTTATGTAATAGACAAAATAGAAACCAGCTGACAAGAATTTAACGCAGAAGTGATGTTTTGTAACCAATTTTTGAATCTTACCCGAGCCCTACTGAGGAGCTCCATAGGCATGGATGGTTTTAATAAGAAGGATAAGAATTAATTAACTACTATTTTGTGTCGACTTATATATAGGCATATGTGTGTGTGTGTGTGTGTGTGTGTGTGTGTGTGTGTGTGTGTGTGTGTGTGTATATATATATATTGTACGTGGGGAAAAAATAACAGTACTACAATTTCATCTCGACAAGCCTGTTTCGTGGTTGCCCACTCATCAGGGGATTTCCTCATCAGTTGCCCACTCATCAGGGAAATCCGAAACAGGCTTGTCGGGATGAAATTGTAGTACTGTTATTTTTTTATTTTTTATTTTTTATATATATATGTATATGTGTGTGTATATATATATATATATATATATATATATATGTGTGTGTGTGTGTGTGTGTGTGTGTGTATGTATGTGTGTGTGGTTGTGTATGTATTTACACACACGTAGTGAAGGACAAAATGTCACATATGGCACTGTGTTAAAAGTTTTACATACTGAGATCTTGCAAAACCATTCTTAACCCCAACAGGTCTAATGTAGTTTAAGCCTATATTACCAAAGAAAAATGGAATATAGTTTAAGCCTGTATTAACTAAACAAAAAACAGTTTAAGTTAAATATATCAATTTATTTAGTGAATTGAATTTAGCAAAACAAAGTACAAAGAATGGTTAATATGTACGTATTGACCAAATAATTACTTTATTTAGATTTTAAGATAATATGGAATATTCACGAATACAGTATAATTCCTCTCTATATAGTAGACCTACAAAGACATTTGGAAATTGGTCAATATAATAGGCCATTCAGATTACAAATATAGTACATGTACATAAATTCTATGTAATAGGTCTATAGATAATTTAGTAATGTAATTTAGTAAGAAAGTACATAATTACTGTCTGTATGCATAAACTTACAGTATCTGATGTAGAATTTACTAGATGTAATATTTTTGCACTTAATTATACTATATATGATACATACTATATATGACACATGTACATTTGTTTCAAAATCCAGACAGTTTAAAATATTAGTGTCTAAATATCACATGCATGTTAATCACAAGGCATAGTTAAAAAGTAATAGTAGACTATAAAGCAATATAAAAAAAAATGAAGAAGTTTAAGAGTAAACTGGAGATGCTTTGAATGGAATCAGGCTTTTAAGACCACAGCAGGGAATGTTTTGGATCTAGCAATATGGCTGCATGAGCATATCTGGTGACTTCAGCCTCAGCAGCCCAGCAATAATGAAACTATAACCAAAGAAATAGAGGCTTATTCACCACCACTCAGACTTTGCGGGGGAAAAAAAGCATGCAATCTAACTCAGGTAGGCAGAGAAACTTTCGCTCAGCAAAACATCAACAGGAGTACTGAACAAGAACTCGTTAAACGGATAATTAAACTAACAAGACAGGTGATACAAATAAACACAGAAATCAGTGAGAATGGCCATGAAATGAAAACTTGGCGTTAATGTTTTCACCATTCGCTTCAGACCGTAGTCGGGAATGCAGGGAAGGTTTATATATTTCCTCTAGGGCTGAAGTTAGAACTTAAATGAGCCGTTCTACTCTTATAGCACCAGCCTCGGATACCTATCTGTAGAGATATCTATCAAGAGCTCTGCTTTTAGGCAGCGCCTGAACCTTTACTCTGAATCTCACTACTACAATGGAGTACTCAACAATATGAATCTCTCCCTCTCTGTGTCTCTCTCAGATGAACTCCCTCAGACTATAATAGTTAAAGACAGCGGCATCAAAGAAGAACCTGGAGACACGTTAATCACAAAGTCGGAGCCGGACATCCCACCACCGCCTCCGAACCTCATCGTCAAAGATGAAGTGAAGAAAAAGGAAGAAGATGAGGGCCGTGCGGTTGACTCGAGTGATCCCATTAAAGACGAACCCTGCACTAAGATGACCATGAGGCTGAGACGCAACCTCAGCAGTTCACAGTTTGTAAGTGTGCATGTTCCTGAGTGTAACAGGAAAGAGGGGGGGGGTGTCTTTATGCAAATTGTTTTTTAGTGTAGCGAGTCGAGAGCTTGTCTGAGAGCATGTTGCGCTCATTTCCGTTCAGCTATCACAGAAAGTAGTCCTTGTACATGTAGCATTTTTCCAATTAAAGTTTTTTTTTATTAGTTTATGTAGTATTGTATTTTTGATAAATAAGAAGAATTTATAGAATTTAAGAGTTTAGCCATTATGAAAATCCCTGATGACTCATGGTGTGCTCATCCTATTTGCATTCAGTGAAATGCTCTGCTTAACAGCAGTCGGAGATTTAGTTTGTGTTCCTGTGCTTATTTCATCCAAAAAAGGACATCGGTCTAAAGGTCTAAAGTGTTCACTGACTTTGATGTGTGCGTTTGTTTTGGTATACTGAGAAAGACAAAGTTGCAATGTTGGCATGAAGAAACCCAGTCTACAGGGCAGCATGGTGGCGTAGTGGTTAGCATGTTCGCCTTACATCAAGATGGTCCTGGGTTTGAGTCCTGCGATTGGGTGCTTCTGTGTGAAGTTTGCATGTTCTCCCTATGCTTGCATGGGTTTCCTCCCACAGTCCAAATTCATGCACATTAGACTAATTGGCCGTAATAAAAATTGCCAGTAGGTGTGCATGTGAGTGTTAATGGTTGTCTGTCGGTTTTTCTGGCGAGTTGTTCAGTGTGCACCCCACCTTTGCCCAGTGTTAGCTGAAGACTTCAGCCTTCTCGTGACTCTAGTAGGGTTAAGTGGCGAATGAGTGGGTGAGTTGACCTTATGTGCTTGACTTTGGACTGTGGAAAAAAACGGAGTGCCTGAAGGAAACCCACGCAAGCATGGGGAGAACATGCAAACTGTACAGAAATGCCCTTTGAGATTTGGTTATATGTCTGTTGTTCTGCGATGATTTGGCGAGCCGTTCAGTGTGAACTCCGCCTTTGCCAATTGTTGGCTTCTCTGCATCGCCAGTAATAGTATTAAGTGGTTCGGCAAATGAGTGCAAGTGATAGACAGGTTGCTCAGTGTGTCTAGGTTGGGTGGTTGTATGGTTTATTTTGGCTGTTGAAGAAATCAGTCAGGCTTAACTTCAACATGCTGACTTCCTGTTCTAAAATAAAAGAATAGTCATGGTATTATGCATTTAACTTTAACTGTCGTCATAGTTCCTGATCTGTTGCACAGGGAAAAGTATGTATCACCTTTAAACTTGATATTAGTGTAAGCTTAAGGGAAGTTGCTCATGTCATTAGCTTCATGTTCGTGGTTAATTCAAGGGGGTGAAAGAACTGCACAACCAAATTGCTTTGAAAGTCACTGCATTTGCACATGTTCGCTAAACCAGAACGCCTCGTTTTCCCAGGTGGACTCATTTGTGTGTCGAATGTGTGGCCGCGGGGACGAGGACGAGAAGCTGCTCCTATGCGATGGTTGCGATGATAATTACCACACTTTTTGCCTTCTGCCTCCCCTCACAGACCCTCCCAAGGGCAACTGGCGCTGTCCCAAATGTGTAGCAGAGGTGAGGCGATACCTGGGGGGAACAAAATTGCCAGATTGTATTCAACATAGTTATATTAAAAAGAGTGTAAAAATCAAAAAAGATGTATGAGAAGGTATTAGTGCTGTAACGGACTGTACACCAGTATTTATCATCAAAGGATTGGGTTGAAGTATGTTTAAAAAAAAAAAAAAAAAAAAAAAAAAAAAAAAAAAAAAAAAACCCCAAAGGTCTGTGTTTATTTATGTAAATTTGACGCAAGTATTTGTTGTATTGTAGGAATGTAAGAAACCTGCAGAAGCATTTGGTTTTGAGCAGGCTACACGGGAGTACACGTTACAGAGTTTCGGCGAGATGGCAGACACGTTCAAGGCTGATTACTTCAACATGCCTGTCCATGTGAGTGCTTACATGTGAATGTAATTGTCACTGTGAATCAAAGCCTCAAAGACATTCAGGAATCAGTAGTGACTTGTGCATGTGTGGATTTGATCAGATGGTCCCCACCGAGCTGGTTGAGAAGGAGTTTTGGCGATTGGTCAGTAGTATTGAGGAGGATGTGACTGTTGAATATGGTGCTGACATTCACTCCAAGGAGTTTGGTAGTGGCTTCCCTGTCAACAATGGCAAGAGACCTTTAACAGAAGAAGAGGAGGTTTGCACTGAAACATATTCTCTTGTCCTTTCTCTCATTCTTTCTCTATCTGTTGCTTTTTCAGTTGTTATTTGTTTTGCATTCTAATGATGCTTTTTAAAAATGTATGTTGTATCCGAGCCTCTGTTTACTTATACGCAGCAGTGAACCCGAACTAAGGAAGCCTTTGGTCCTCTTTCAGGCATATGCCCGCAGTGGCTGGAATCTGAATGTCATGCCAGTGTTAGAACAGTCAGTATTGTGCCATATCAATGCCGATATCTCGGGGATGAAGGTGCCGTGGCTGTATGTGGGCATGGTGTTTTCTGCCTTCTGCTGGCACATCGAGGACCACTGGAGCTACTCCATCAACTACTTACACTGGTACTAATGTCTCAAATCATGTGAAAACAAAACCTATATGAAACATGCACTATTGTTCCTGCCTGCCTGATAACCATCTGTCACTGCATGTGTTTTTGTCCTCCTGCTTCAACATTTAAGGTTGTATGCTATTTAAACCCTGGATCATTTAATGTATCCTGACATTAAAATAGAGGTCCTCAGAAAATAAATGGCTGCGTTATCATGTTGTTTTTCTTTTAATTCAGGGGAGAGCCCAAGACGTGGTATGGTGTTCCTTCAGTAGCAGCAGAAAAGCTGGAGGAAGTGATGAAGAGACTCACTCCTGAACTGTTTGAGTGCCAGCCAGATCTGCTCCATCAACTCGTCACAATCATGAACCCTAATATACTCATGGCCCATGGAGTGCCGGTCAGTAAGACAAATCAGACGCAAGTATTTGCCTAGAGTTCAGTCACAGCATGTATCTGGTTTGAAACTATGGTTTTGTGACACAAAGGCAACTTGATATAAATAGAGTAAAATATATCTGTATGTGTGTATGTTTATGTAGGGAGAGATAATACACAGGTGTACATCATTAAATTAAAATGCATATGATTTTAGTTTTATGCAACAGGTGGACAGATCACTGGGTTTAAGGTTTGTAATTGGGCTTTCTGTGATTGACAGGTTGTACGTACGAATCAGTGTGCTGGAGAGTTTGTCATCACTTTCCCTCGAGCCTATCACAGTGGCTTCAATCAGGGATATAATTTTGCTGAAGCCGTCAACTTCTGCACTGCAGATTGGGTGAGTGCTATAAAAAAATATTATATTTGTATGTGTCCTGTTTTATGTTTTGAGTCACTCCATTTTTTTTATTTATTTATTTTTAAAAAATGTTCTTTCAACACACTTTCTCTTTCTCTGGGATAGCTGCCCACAGGGCGGTTGTGTATTGAGCATTACAGACACCTCAGACGCTATTGCGTGTTCTCGCACGAGGAGCTCACCTGCAAAATGGCCGCCTGCCCGGACAAGCTGGATCTCAACCTGGCTGCAGCCACACACAGGGAAATGTTCATTATTGTCCAAGAGGAGAGGAAACTCCGCAAGGCCCTGCTGGAGAAGGCGAGTCCGAGAGCAAGAGAGAGAAATGCATGAGCAGTGATCTACTAGTTTCAGACAGATCACAGCTGTTTTATTTATTAAAAAAAAAAAAAAAGCTGTACATAATCTTTGTACATTGTGGCTCACTGTGAACTTGGTTTGAAATAAGTAATGCTAAGATGTGGTCACAGGGTATTACTGAGGCTGAACGAGAGGCATTTGAGTTGTTGCCCGATGATGAGAGGCAGTGTGATAAGTGTAAGACCACCTGTTTCCTGTCGGCTCTGGCTTGCACCAACTGCCCTGAGCGCCTCGTCTGCCTCTACCACACACAAGACCTCTGTTCCTGCCCCACAGACAAACTCTACCTCAGGTACACACTTTGGCTGCGTCTTAAGCTTTGGTCATTGTCCTGACGTGAATTAATGGTTATATGGCAGATATACATTGAATTTCGTTCTCCTGCTTTTGCAGGTATCGCTACACTCTGGATGAGCTGTTGGCCATGTTGTACCGGTTAAAGGTTCGGGCCGAGTCTTTTGACTCTTGGGCTAACAGAGTGAAGGAAGCCCTTGAGCAGGAGGAGGGCAACAAAATAGGTCAGCTGGGTGACTTAGGCTGTTTTTCTAATACTAGTCCAGATACATATTTGGTTTTAATATTGACTAATAATTTTGTTCCCTGTTTATTTTTTTTATCGACCGAACCCTAATTTCATATCAAGATTATTTATATATTTGTATTTTATGTATAAAAAGAAAGCCAAACAGGCCTTATACAGTGCAACCTTGGATTTCGAACGACTCCCTTTTTCAAACGAATCGGTTCATGAACAAAACTTCAGAGCCATAATTGCACTTGGTTGCGGCACAAATGGCCATTTGTCGAACAATCTGGCAACAGCGGGCGATGTGTGCGTCAGTCTTGTCATGCAGCACTTGCTCAAGGAACGCCCTCTTCGATGCACACGCTGCCGGCTGCATGTGCGTCAGTCTCATCACCCAGCGCTTTCTCACAGAACACTCACTCTGAGCTTTTCTCTTATTTTGGCGATATATCTTGTGTTGTGTATTATTTTTTTTATATTTATTCACTGATAAGCCTCTATGGGACCTGGGTATCATTAAAAGTGTAAATGCAAAGAGTGAGAACTAACGATAGAGAAAGAAATTCACAGTATGAAAATGGCATTGGTGTCTGGTGAATGAAACTTTCTTATTTAAAACCTTATTCTTTATTTTGTTGGTTCAGGTAATGAAAAAAAATTGTCTTTTTTCACTTAAAACTTTAGTCTTTGTTCAGTTGGTACGTTATTTTGTAATAAGGTTGTGGAGTGAGGAGGAGTCGGGAACAGATTTTCCCAATAAACATTGTTTCTTATAGAAAGATGTTTCGGTTTGCAAACAAATCGGTTTTGGAACAACATTTAAGAACCAGTTATGTTCAAAAACCGAGGTTCCACTGTGTTTCATTTCAAACTGAGATGATCTATACATTATATATAATTCTAATAACATGCTAAAGGGAACAATAGCCCATGAGGAAAGACCACTAGCAGTCAAACGCTAATATAGGCATCAAGGCTTTGTAAAAGACTCCACATATCCTGATCTTAGGATAAGGCACAAGATAAATACAGCGTTTATTCATATGTACTTGTGAGAAGTTTTTGATATCTTTTGAACTCCCAGTCTTTCCTTCCACCCTTTCAGACATTAAAAATCTGATGGCACTGAAGGACGAAGCGGTAGACCGTAAATTTCCAGACAACGAACTGCTCCAGCGGCTCACGGTCGTAATGGCTCATATAGAGAAGTGCCAGAGCAGGAGTGCAGAGCTTCTTGATGGCAACCAGAGCAGTAAGATGAATCTCCAGGAGCTCAGGGAGCTGGTGGACACCATGCAAAACCTTCCTTGTGTCATGGAGCAGCTGGGGGAGGTGCAGGTGTGTTTCACGAGTACTTCATCCAAACAATCTGCTGTGAAAAAGGGTTCAGGAAATGTACTGTAGAGCTGTCAGTCAGTAAACAGTAACCCACATGTACTCTCTCAGGTTGTGCTACAGAAGGTGGAGGAGTTTGAGTCACGTGCCCAAGCTGCAGTGAGCAGCAATGGTGGTGAGTTGAAGCAATCCTCCGTTCCCTTAGAAGAGGACGTGCAGGCTCTGTTAGAGGAGGGGTCTGCACTTCAGGTTGTAGCCCCAGCCTGTAAACTCCTGTCTGGCCTGCAAGAACAGAGACGCTGGCTGGAGCAAGTGCGGAGGACTATTGGGCCTGGGGGTGGAGAGGTGACTCTTGCTGTTCTAAGAAATTTGATGGAGGCCGGTTGCAATGTGCTGCAAAGTGTCAGTGTGGAGACTGCCATGGCCGAGCTTCAGGAACTGCTGACCATTGCAGAGCGCTGGGAAGAGAAAGCCCAGATCTGCCTCGAAGACCGGTACAGCGGAGTTAAAACTATCCTTCCTGTTTTCTCACCTTCAATTCCCTGTCGCTATCACTGAGATAAAAATGTATCTTAACAAATTTTCTTCTGCTTTATCTGAGCAGGCAGAAACATCCTCTCTCCACATTGGAGGCCATAGTGAATGAGGCTCAGCTGATCCCTGTGCAGTTGCCCAATATCTTGGCTCTCCGGGCCTGCCTGAGTCGAGCCCGGGCCTGGGTCACTGACCTAGAAGAGATCCAGGCAAGAGTGGTTTGATTTAAGGATGTCCCAACATACGAGTTATTGATCATGTGTGATCAGTTTGCCTTTCAAAAGTTTAAATTAGCACCTAGATGTTTCACACTGTAATCTATTAGATTACTGTTTAATATTACCTGGCATAATAGCTTTGGGGTACCACAGTGGGAATGCGATAAATCCTGTAGATACAATTGATCTCCACTCTTTTAACCCCAGAGAAAATCATTTGAGATTAAACTCCATCTACCTTTATCCAATTTCTAAAAACCATGTCCTTCTGTAAACTATTTAAAATCTTATCCAGTGCATTTCTCTTCCCTACATCTCACAGCAGAATGGAGAGCACTACCCATGTCTGGATGATCTGGAGGGTCTGGTGGCAATTGGCCGTGATCTTCCAGTGCGAATGGAGGAGCTGCGGCAGCTCGAGTTGCAGGTAGCCAGTGCTCACTCCTGGAGGGAAAAGGCCAGCAAGACCTTCTTGAAGAAGAACAGTCAGCACAGTCTACTAGAGGTAAGAGCTAGATCGATGTGAGCATTATTAGGCTGTAGGGAATGCTGTGGGTTTCTAATGAGGAAATCCACATGGTAATTACTCAATTATTCCAGTTAAGGATCTAGAGGTGTGTTTCCAATGAGGTGCATAAAGGTCTTTCTCTGTGTCTGTTACTCTATGTAGGTGCTGTGTCCCTGTGTAGAGAAGAGGAAGAAGAGGGAGGAAGACTCTCTGAGCTCTGAAGCAGATTCTGATGTTGATGTGTTGGGGCTCACCGCTCAGGACCTCAGAGACCCAGGAGCCATTGTGAGTTTGAGCACCCATCATGCACCTAAATCCAATTAAAACTGTAGTAAAGGGGAAGATCCCTTCATGTTCGTCTTTGCATATCAAAACACACCATTATTATAATCTTCATGAAGGAAAAAAACAAGTAATAATTCCTTGTACAAGGGTGGGGTGGGGACGGACGGACATTGTACTGTGAAAAAATTACCTGTGACTTGCATGAAAGAAGCCATGAGGTATTGCCATTCGTTTATGTATACGAGCAGACGCTTGACTGATTTATGTAATTGTAATGTAGTGTTATATGCAGATGTGATTGTATTCTGAAGTTCACTGGTTAATATCCGATTTGTTAGTTTAATATCTGTATACTGTTATTTTTGCCGTTATATTGCCTTATTGGACTTGACATGTCCACATCCTATTCTTGTGATTTCACACACGTACGAGAGTAATGAACTACAAAATGGTGGCCCTTTTAAACTGGCTAACGCAATCTATTGAACACATTTTGGACATGTAATTAAAACTACCTAATGATTTAAAAATATGCATATTTTCAGTGTAACAGAATGTTTTCCTTTTCCTTTCATGATGAGCTTTAACTATAAAAGAAAACAGTAAAGACTATACAAAGCTGCAACTGTAATAACACTCAGCAGCCAGTGAAACCTTAACCATTTGTATAGAATAGAGAACAACCAAGCTTCAGATGATCTAAATTTCAAAATTAGCATATCCCAACACACGTACAACTCTAGAAATACGCAATTAGCAATCGCCATCTCCCATACGAAGAGTTTTGGAAAACCCACGTTGTATTAGCCACCCTATGTACAGGTTTAGGTCATAGGGAATGCCTGAGCAGTGGCTCGGACAAACTCATGTTCAAGGTCACCGTGCCAAGGTCAAAGGTCACAAATGCAAATTAGCTACCCCACGCACAGGTCTAGGTCATTGGGAGTTGCTATGCAAAATTTCAAAAAGTTTTGATGCATATGAGCCGAGTAATGGCCCGGACAAACTTTATATGTTCAAGGTCACTGAGTCAAGGTCAACGGTCATATATGCAAATTAGCTACTGACTAATTAGCTTTAGGTCATAGATGGTGTCTATGCAAAAGTTGAGAGCTGGCATGTGCTTGAGCCGAGCAGTGGCTCGGACAAACTTATTGTCACGCAGCTCGGCCACCAAGCCTGCGACAATACCCCTCCACTCAGAAACAGCTGAGGGGTAAAAATTAGTAGAACCAAGGGTCCTCATTTAGAAAAGGTATTCAGATAGGTTTATAAATAATATATGCTGTCAAGATGGATTTATTTAATACGTTTTATATGTCCCACCTTAATTCCATTCATGTCGTATAATGATTTTAATATTTACAATATAATGTACTTATCCAGGTAATGGCATTCAAGGAGGGAGAACAGCATGAGAAGGAGGCTCTGCTGCGTATGCGACAGCTGAACCTGGCCAAGCCCGGCCTGGAAAACTCACCTAAGGAGGCACAGACCACGGATGTCGCGCAAGATCAGAGGTGGAGTGAATCAATGGACACAAACACACCTGTTGGCCCACAACAGAACGGTGACTCCACCCACTCCCGCACAGTCAGTCAGTCAGTGTGTGTTTGTGGTGGCAAGCCCCACGCACTGCTTCATCGCTGTCATCTGTGCAGAGACTGGTTCCACGGAAGCTGTGTACCCTTCCCTTCTGTACTGGGACCTGTTGACGTGCCACTTGTAAACCCACTGTGTTGGTGGGATTGGGACACACGCTTCCTGTGCCCTCGGTGCCAGAGAACACGGCGTCCACGACTAGAAACCATTCTAGCATTGTTAGTGGCGTTACAGAAGCTGCCCGTGCGACTTCCCGAGGGTGAGGCCTTGCAGTGTCTCACAGAGAGAGCGATTAACTGGCAGGGTCGAGCCAAACAAGCTCTGGATTCCCCTGAGCTACAGGGGGCACTGCAGAGGCTGCAGGAACTAAAAGAAACACAGAGCACAGAGAACGAGGTGCAGGAGGATAAAAAGAAAGGGAAATCGGATGAGGTGATTGTACTGTCGGACTCTGAGGAGCCAGACGTTATCGATCTGACCGAAGAGGGCAACAGAAACAAGCCTGCTAATGGAGTACAGGTGAGGAATGTATATCTTTGCCTAAAAATAGCACACCATTAATTTTCTAAGATAAATATTATATACCAGTAAGTTCTACCATGTATGCAAGCTTGTCTGGTCAGAGAGCATCATTCCCACACAGACTTTCCATAAACTTGTGCATACATGGATGGTTTTCTGAGTAAATTCTTATCATCCCTGTGGTACCGTTTGTGTAAACTATTCATCTGTCCTTAGTCCGGCTGTGAAAATGGCGTGCAGAAGCCAGACATTGAAAATGTAACAGGTGAGTACTTTAAACTATTTGCCATTCAAATTTCCAAAACATTTGCAGCTCAGCATTCTGTATTCTTATCCCAATGCTCTTTTTTTTTTTTTTTTTTTTTAATAAGGGGTGGAGTCTCTGGTGCCATTGATTCCGTATCTTAAAGGGCCTGTAATCGAACTGGCCACTTCAACTCGAGCTCAGTTAAAGGAGCTACAGCTAGAAGGCGACCTGCTGGAGGTCACGCTTGATCAGACACATACCATCTACCGACTTCTGCAGGCAGCATCTTCACCACCACGCCAGAGTCTACACACACTTATACAGGTGAGGGGTATTTTTTTATATTTAATAGTAAACCACAGGAAGTGACAAGCAACACGTGACTAAGGAATCACATAGGTACAGGTTTTGAGTGGCCTCTGTCTGACACTGGTGTCTTGAAGCCTGAAAGTTTGCACCCATTTTGCTGACTACGCGTGTTAGTGTGGATGTCTTTTTTCATCTGTCAGATCGAGCTGCAGGAGCAGAAGCGCTCGGGTCATGGCAGCAGGATGAAGGACTCCAAAAGGAAGAGGAAGAGTCAGAGATCTGAAGGAGGAGCGAAGTCTACAGAGGCCTCTGAGTCGAAGAAGACACGACCGGTTAACCACACATCTATACAGAAACAGGAAGAGGCATGATTCTTTAAATAAATTTCATTTTCTATTTGATTATGCAAATGGGAAAAATTCCTATTTTAATGCTTCCGGTGCAGGATGATTTTAAAGTGTCTTTGTCACATAGCTCTGCATGATTTTCTTTATTATAGTTTTTGTTTGGTGTGTTTGATATAGTATTTTAAATTAAAGGAGAGGTTTATTTAGTCTAGGTGGCATGGCGGCATAGTGGTTAGCACATCAGCCTCACAGCAAGAAGGTCCTGGCTTCAAGTCCCAGCATTGGGCGTTTCAGTGCGGAGTTTGCAAGTTCTCCCTGTGCTTGTGTGGGTTTCCTCCAGATGCTCTGGTTTCCTACCACAATCCAAATACAAGAACAGTAGTCTAATTGGCTGCCCCAAAGGTGTGAGTGTGAATGAGTTTGTGTTGCCCTTCAATGGTCTGGCGAGCTGTTCATGGTGTATCTTCACTTCGCTTTGCTCACCTTGAACGGTTCTCCAGACCAATGCAGGGCCAACACACATGCAACCACTGACATTCACACCTTAGAATAGCCAATTATACTAATGTGCATGTCTGTGGGAGGAAACTGGAGTACCCAGAGGAAACCAAGCTCCTTGGAGAATGTGCAAACTCCACACACGCTTCCTCACAGAGCCTGAATCCAGGACCTTCTTGCTGTGAGGCAGTTGTGCTAACTACTACGCCACCATGACGCCCTTTATTAATATTGAGTATAAATATTAAGTAATAAAGTATTAAACATGTTATCCCTCTCTCTTACTCTGCCAGATCTTGTGATGTGTAGACAAGTGAAGGAGAAAATGGCGGAGAAAGTGACCCACAGAGTAACAGTTCTGAAATCACTCTGGGCCCACACCCCTCTACCCCACCCAGACAGCAGAGGAGATTTCATTGAAGTTCCACTTAATAAGCTTACACACTGCTCTTATTTTTTTTTTCTATTTGCACACACTCTCACTCCCTCTTGTTGATGCCTGTTCTCATGTGCTGAAACTCCTTCCTTGCCTCTGGATGGCATTACCATCATATCTGTCCACTTTCACTCCGACTTCTTGTTCCTCCATTGTCGTGTTGTGTGCAGATCTGTCCACAGTGACTCTACTCACCTCCTGTCTGCTGCTTTACACTGGCCTTTACTGAAAGCACCCGATTCCCGCTGTCTGTACCATCAAACTGTACCACACAGTGCTGAACTCCCCAAATACCCACAGTTTAATCACACACACAGTGGTTCAGACATAAAAGCGTTGGACATAGAATCGGAAACGTGGCCCAGATGCCGTGAAAAATGACTTGTATTTTTTATGTACCGAGTCTCGTGTTTTGTTGAGGCTGTTGAGAAAACTCTCCGTTTTGAGTGAACTAGTTAAAAATAATTTGGGAAATGAAGGGGGTCAAACGGCATTTGAGTTTTGGTGCTACTTCCCCAAAATAGGTCACTGTACTATATCCCTTCTGTCTACTGACTTTAATTTGAAATATCTTACCTTTAATTTGGGTTTATATTTTTTACTGTTCTGTTGCTCCTGTCCACCCCCCTCCCTCTCTCTCTCTCTTTCTTTCTCTCTCTCTCTCTCTCTCTCTATCTTTCCCTCACTCTCATCCTGAAGTCTAAGGAACTGTACAAACACTTCAGTGTAACTCACTTTGTTTTCTTTTTGTTTTGTCCTGGGTTCTACTAAATACATTTATTGTTATTATAATTGTTATTATTATTATTATTATTGGTATTGCAGACAAGCAACTTGAGTTTGTGTATGAACATTTTCATTTCAATGTTGCCTTTGTTTCTTTTCACTTTTGTTAGAGAATAAAAGTTTAGAATTGTTTTAGGAAGCTGTTGATGCCTGATTCCTGTGTCTCGCTCACACTCTGAAGTTATCTCTGATTGGTCAGATGATTCATTTTCAGTGACAACATAGAAACTTATAGTGCTTCCATTCTGGCATGGAGAAGTCAATATGATGAGGGGTGTTGCGTAGGTTAAGGAGGCTATGACCGCATAAGTCATGAGTGTCACTTATTTTCACTAAAGGCCACATCTCTAAATTTCTAGGTCCTCAAGGGCGAAATAATCTATGGTAAAAGGACAACCATGAAAACACTCACTCGCTTGCAGGGAGGCTGAACACTGAACGAAAGCGTGGTACACCGTGAACAGCTTGTCAGGCCATTGCAGATAAACACACACAAAACTAACCATTCACACTTACACCTAGGGTCTATTTTGGAACACCTAGTTAGCCTAATGTTCATGTTTTTGGACTGGAGGAGGACACGCAAGTACGGAGAACATGCAAACTTCACCAAGCTACCTGGATTTGTAGGCATATGAGATTTTAAAGGTATTTATTCACTTTTCCTTTATTCACTTGCCATTCTTGAGGACACTTGACAGAGACACTACAGGTGAAACTCGAAAAATTAGAATATCGTGCAAAAACACCCTCCACAAATGAGGGAAAGCCTCAAAAGGTAATTGCAAAAGAGGTTGGATGTTCTCAAAGTGCTGTATCAAAGCATGTTAATAGAAACTTAAATGGAAAGGGAAAAGTGGAAGAAAAAGGTGCACAAGCAGCAGGGATGAGCGCAACCTGTAGAGGATTGTCAGGCAAAGGACATTCAAAAGTGTGGTGGTGCTTCACAAGCAGTGGACTGAGGCTGGAGTTAGTGCAGCAAGAGCCATCACACACACGGATCCTGGACAAGGGCTTCAAATGTAGTATTCCTCTTGTCAAGCCACTTCTGAACGTCAAACATCAGAAGTGTCTTACCTGAAAAAAATGAACTGGTCTGTTGCTCAGTGGTCCAAAGTCTTTTCTGATGAGAGCAAATTTGGCATCTCATTTGGAAACCAAGGTCCCAGAGTCTGGAGGAATTAAATGGAGATGCTGACTTCATTTTACTGCAGGACTTGGCACCTGCCCACACTGCCAAAAGTACCAAAACCTGGTTCAGTGACGGTGGTATTACTGTGCTGAATTGGCCAGTAAACATGCCTGACCTGAATCCCATAGAGAATCTATGGGGCATTGCCAAGAGAAAGATGAGTGACACGAGACCCAACAATGCAGAAGAGCTGAAGGCCGCTATTGAAGCATCATGGTCTTCAATAACACCTCAGCAGCGCCATAGGCTGATAGCATCCATGCCTCGCCACATTAAGGCAGTAATTCATGCAAAAGGGGCGAAAACCAAGTACTGAGTACATATGCATGATTATACTTTTCAGAGGGCTGACATGTCTGTATTTAAATCCTTTTTTATTGATTTTATGTAATATAATTTTCTGAGATTTTGGATTTGGGATTTTCATAAGCTGTAAGCCACAATCCTCAAAATTATAACAAATAAAGGCTTGCAATATTTCACTTTGCATATAATGAGTCTATATAATATATTAATTTCACCTTATAAAATGAATTACTAAAATAAATGAATTTCTAATTTTTCGAGTTTCACCTATGCACTCTTTACTGAGTCATGAATGACTAGCTGTTTACATTAAACAGGTTGCTGCCATCTAGTGGATGGATAATGAATTATTTTTCATGTTAATGGTTGATGCAAATAATGATCGAGAATCATGTTCTGTGAAAGTTCTCAGGGGCAATGTAAGATAGGTTATCGGGATGGATTTTTGTTTGACGGGCCTTGGGTTTAACACCTGTGGTACAAGTGCTAACAGATTCTGTTGGAGTAGGCGTTTTACAACATTCAATATAACTATGACTATAGAGTATGACATCAATTAACCAAGTTTCAACAAGAGCACTCAAACCACTGACAAGCCTGCAAAGCTAAAAAAAACAACAACAGTAAAAGTTCTCATGATGTTAAAGAATCCTTTAAAAATTCTGGCTCAGAATTTGGATAATCTCGCAAATTTAATATTGTGTTTTTTTATCCAAAGCCACACCTCTGGCAGAAATTTTATAAAAATCTAGCTGAGACATGCTGTTCATGGGTGTCATAATTTCCTAGTTGATGTTAGTAGTTCCTGGTAGATCTTCTTAGTATTACTGAAGCTAAACTCAATTCATTTCCATTGTAGTTCAGTTCAACTGGTGAGAAACAAACCAAACCCCAACGATCACAAACACAGTCTGTAGTAAAATGGTTTTAATTCAATCTTTTATTTCAGACACAAATTGAAGCTCTTAATACTCGGAGTATATAGCACATGAACAGTGGAGAATAAACAATATTCACATACTGTCTTAACATTTATATGAGAATGCGAATATGACAGTGAGTCATTACTAAATACATTTAATTAAATTGTAGAATAAAAGATTTTGGTTAACTTAAAAAAAACTTACAGTAGCTGTTTTAAAAGCTATAAATATATGAGTTAGGAGTCTGTGGACAGTTCAGACATGTTTGTCAGTATTAATCTCTTGAAAGATAGCAGAAAACTTTAGATAGGAAACGTCCATGAAATTGCAGAGATGTGATGTAGTACATCATCAGTTGGCCTTTAAGCCTGAAATATTCAGTGTAGTGGTTAGTGGTAAGTAATGTTTTCCCTTCAAATGTGTTAGTAAAAGATGCAGGTGGCAGCATCATGGTGGTCATATATGATAGGGAGGCAACAACTAAAATAAAAAATACCAACTAAATAAGAAATCGATATAAAAATAGATATTTTGTTTTATGATGATGTTTGATTAGGATTAGGACTTTTCTTTTAAAAAAGACTTTGTTTGACACTCTGGTATCGTCCAACACAGCTTTGACCCATTAATGTTGGAACAGTGTTGCAGAGCTGTGTTGGATGATGCCAGAGTGTCACACAACGAGATTAGCACATGTTTAAGTTTGAGATGGCTTTTTTCAAGCATCACAGCATTCTGGGCCTTCTGATTAGCTGGTGTTCCCCCACTGCCCCCCCACGTACAGGAGTATCTCTACCCATCCTAGTCTGCCTCCCAGTACAATAAGCATGGAGCTTTCAGGCGACAAATCAGAGCAGAGTAGGCACTGAGTAGAAAGACCATAAATGGGAGTAGGAATCCAAACATGCCATCTAGCATGTACATAAAAAAAGCATTTTTTGAATTAGGACTTACTTTGGTTGTCCACTGGTGTCCGAAATAAACATTCATTCATTTTCTGAACCGCTTAATCCTAATTAGGGTCACGGGGAAGGCTGGTGCCCATCTCAGAGTACACCCTGGACAGCTCGCCAGGCCATCGCAGGGCAGAAACACGCTGACGGCTATGCAGCTACTCTTGACAA
>JAOUQZ010000034.1:5251699-5274380 GCA_028564935.1 Neosilurus hyrtlii
TATATATATATATATATATATATATATATATATATATATATATATATATATATATATATATATATATATAAGGATAGCCTTAAGAGGAAGTGGCAGCATATTTCCTTCCTTCCTGGTCCTCTAGCCTGAAATAAATATGCTAGAGGAAGCATTACAAGCTTAACATTAAGGCCAATTAAATTAAGCAGAACACATTATTACCCATATTGCTCATCGTGTGAGTATTTCAGCCAGAAATCCACAACTCTGTCCAGCTCAGTGCGTATTCTCTCACGATACTGCTTCAACAACGCTGCCATCTTTGTGCCTGAAAATAACAAGCAGTACATATTGTTATACAATCATTACACTGCCTGAGCATCAGTATTATATTATTAACACACACATGGAAGCTTAATACGCGGTTATCTTAAAAAATGCATGTTTAAAAAATGTATATTATGATTACTAATTATACTATGATTACTATTATGATTACCTTCAAATTTGCCTGAGGGAGTCATCCTAAAGGGATCAATAAAGTAGAGTCTAAGAATAATCTATATATAGTAGAGGAGACACAGTGCTAGTGAGTTAGTATGTCTGCCTAACAGCATGAAGGTCCCAGGCTGGTGCGTTTCTGTGTGGAGTTTGTATGTTCTCCCTGTGCTTGTGTAGGTTTCCTCTGGGTACTCCAGTTTCTTCCAGCAACCAAACGACATGCACATTAAGCTTATTGGCTGTTTGTTAACAATGTGTGATCAGTTTTTTACCCATATTGTTCATCTGCCCCCCTCCCCATGTCTTTTTTTCCCTCTTCTTTTATCCTCCTCTTTCATTTTTCTTGTTTTGGATTTTTTTGTTGCTTTGTAGTCTATGTGGAATGTGTCTTTGTTTTGTCTTGACTCTCATTGTAACCAATAAGCAAATTGAAATTATAAATAAATAATACTACTTTTTTTTTATTTACAGAAACAGAACGTATTTTTTCAATAGCATGTATTATGTGGTGTGATGTGTTTCCCGACATTCCAAACAAGTTTTGCTCACTTTGCAGCGTGCCCTTTGGTGGACAAAGTATGGAATGACAACACAATATTGTTGGACTCCCTGTTTCTTTTTAATTGTTTATCAGCCATTATAAACGCAGATATCGATTTATCTGCAATAAGTTCACACTGGCCGATGATATCGGCGCACCCACTGGGCTCCAGTTTATAAAAAAACATATAGCTTATCTGATTACTGAATGTCACATTATTAATTTCTAATAACTTTTACTGACCTTCAATCCCTTTCACAAACCCTGCACATATCAGATCTGTAGATGAGGAGAATACTTTGATCACATCTTCCTAAACAATTTTTTGCTAATTTTGCATCACTATTATTATTGTTGCCTTGTTCTACTTTTCATAAGGGTCTTCATGAAATGTCTTAAATGTATATAAAGTACAATATGGTGCCAGAAGCTAAACTGGAAGGTAAGATCTGTTGACGAGTAAGGCATTCTTGACTGCTGTTGCAACTTCGTATTTCGTGGGCCATGTGGTTAAGATCAGTACAACAGGACGGATAAATATATATTATTTATTAACCAAGCATGAGGTCACAAAAAAGATCATTACCATATCATAAATAACCTATTATATAATCATTAGTTCGGTCATTACACTGAGATTCCAGACCTCAGCATTGATCTCGCTTTAGGTTGGTCAGTACATCAGAAGTATTTAGGTTTTTATCTGACTTTGAGACTAGGCTAGAAATTTACATGTTTAGCCAAGCATTTTGTTAATAGCCTTTTATTAGGTAAACGAGCACATCTGGGGGTACTCAGGCATAGAGAGTTCTGGTAAACTGCAATGTTGGGATGCTGTAGCTCCCTCAGTCTCACATGCTGACCAAGGTCCGTTGACAGTGGAGTGTCTGATTGCCCCCACCCCCTCACCCCCCATTTTTGCTGAGGTACACATGCCTCTTCTGGGATGCCAGTGATCCTGATCCTTCTGCTTTTTGAGTTCTGGTGCGCTGCTTTTGCTGGTTGAAGTTCTCATATTGGAAGCCCCTTACTCCTGCTGATGATGATCTACATGGACCTACATGTGCACTCAGAGACTGTGAAGATGACTTTTCACTGCTGGTGGTATAAACTCTTTTGCTAAAATGACTTAGGACTTACAGTTGTGGTATAACCAACCAGACTTCAGGTTAAACTATAGTGAAGTTTCTTCTACATGGTTTGTATTTTTATGTTTTCACCCAAATGGGGATGGTTTCCCTTCTGAGTCTGGTTCCACTCAAAGTTTCTTCCACATGTCAACTGAGGGAGTTTTTCCTTGCCACTATTGCTGTGGGCTTGCTCATTAGGGATGTATAGGGCTTGTAGAAAAAATGTCTAAATTTTTTACAATTTTGTTTTACTATGTAAAGCTGCTTTGTGACAATGTCAATTGTAAAAAGCGCTATCCAAATAAAACCAAATTTAATTGAATTAATTGGAAGATGAGGAAATAGGGTATGGCAAGCACACTTTAACAGGATTGTTTACATGACTCACAATATTGGATAGGGTGGCACGGGGGTGATTAGCACGTCTGCCTCACAGAAAGATGGTCCTGGGTTTGATTCCCAAGATTTGGTGTTTATGTGTGAAGTTTGCGTGTTCTTCCCGTGCTTGCGTGGGTTTTCTCCAGGTACACCGGTCTCCCACTGTCTAAAAACATGAACATTAGGCTGTTTCAAACTGTCTCTAGGTGTGAGTGGGAATGGTTGTGTGTGTCTGGGGAGCTGTTCAGGGTGTACCCCGCCTTTGCCCACTGAGATTTGCCAAATTTGTGAGATGTGTGAGAGAATATAGGATAACTAGAAATGATGATGCCTATTAGAAATTACTGTGACTGTGCTACAAATGTTTCTGGAGTGTTGATATCAAGTCATCTGCCATTCCTTGTTTTCCCTCACAGGACTCTTGGACACTTGGGATAATTGGACAATTTATTGTCGCTGTAAAACTTGATTCATTGTTCCCTAGAGCTGACTTCATATACCACACTTCAGGGTGCTAGCAGTGGTATCCACGATGAATCACAAGGAAACCTGGAGCTTCTGATTTATTCGTACTTGTCACCATTATGTTTTCTTTGAAAAAAGTTTATCCAACAAGTGATCCAGTTCTTGAGCTAGTGAGTCCAGAATGTCTACATAACTTAATTAAGCTTTGGTATCAGTGAATATACATTATCATTAACAGTATCATTAACAGCATCAATATGAGTATGAGTACAGAAAGTGTAATATCTTTGGAATGAGTGATCATATTTCCTTTATTTAAAGACATTGTAGGTTAGGTCTGTCTGTTTGATCTGCTCTCTCTTCTCCCGTGTGTGTTTTCTGATTACAGGCTCCGCCCTGATTATCCCACCTGTTCCTCATTCCTGTCGGAGGATAAAAGGCCTGCTATTCCTTGTTCCCGGGCCAGATCGTCTTGTGCTGTCATAGAGAGAGGACGTATCTCATTGTATGCACCGCGATCCAGCTGACATTCCATAGTGTTCATGTACCACGTTAGCCGTGTTCCTAATAAAGGATCCCTGTTTTCACGTTATCTTGTCGTGTCTGTCCTGCATTTTGGTCAGTTCATGGTATCAGCGAAATATTACGATCTGGCCAGACACGGACCCAGCGGACAGAGATCCGATCGGCCAAGTGCGGAAATCACAGGAGCTACAGATCAAAGCCCATGAGACCCAGTTATCCACCATAGCCACGGGAGTGCAGGAGCTCGCAGACCACCAGGACCTGTTTCAACAGATTGTGTGCGCGCAGGAGAATCTGTTGAGCGCACAGCTGCGCCATATAACCGCGAGTCTGGAGCGACTGCTTTCACCTCCGGCGACGTCCCCGCCACCAGCCGCCACCCTGTCTCCAGTAACTCCCCCGCCTCATCCTGTTCGCCCCGCCCGAGGGAAAATCCGGGAAGTGCCGCACCTTCTTAGTTCAGTGTAAGGTGCACTTCCAGAATGATCCAGCCAAACAGGCTCAGGTGGCGTTCTTGATCTCCCATCTGTCAGGAAGAGCGGCGGCGTGGGCTACAGCTGAATGGGCTCGAAGCGCAGCGGTATATCAAGGTTGCCAGGTATTCAAGGAAACACCCACCCGCATGTTCGATCACTCCTCCCCGGCTCGCGAAGCTTCCAGGGAGCTGCTCGGATTGAGACAAGGTTCTCGGAGGGTGATCGACTATGAGTTCCGCACTCTGGCCGCCGACAGCGGCTGGAATTCCGCGGCCATAAAGGACGCCTTCGTCAGTGGGCTCGACGAAGAGATCCGGGACCACCTTGCCCCTCACGAAACTCTAGCCGAGTTTGAGGATCTAGTGGACCTGGCGATCCGAATAGATTCAGGAGAGGGAATCGGATCGGCGCCAAGCCGCTAGGAGGACCTTCGCCGCACCAAGAGTTTAGCCCTGGGTCACGCTGCCTAGCGCGGAGCTAGTGCCCCCTCCCTTCCTGGAGGAGCCCATGCAGGTAGGACGCGCCAAGTTAAGCCCGCAGGAGCGCCAATGCCGCCAGAGGGTGGGTGCGTGCTATTACTGTGCGCTAGCCGGCCATCGAGCGGATTCTTGTCTTGTCAAGGGATCCGGTTCACTGGGCCTAAGGAGCGCACGGGTAAGCAGAGACACATGCACACATTTTTCTCCTTGCACATTGACTGCTGTATCTCTGCTAATCAAGGGCAAAGCTATTTCCATTCAGGCATTCATCGATTCAGGGGCCGATGTAAACCTGATGGATTACTCTCTAGCCAGGAGGTTGGGCATCAAGGAGACGCCACTCGCCCAACCAGTCACCGTCCACGCACTGAATAACCAGCTGCTAAGCCGGGTCACCCACAGGACAGAGATTCTCCACATGTCTATTGGTGGGGATCACACCGAATCCATCGCTTTCCACCTCCTAGATTGCCCACATCACCCCCTCGTACTAGGGTTCCCTTGGCTGAGGGCTCACAACCCTCACATTATCTGGGAGACAGGGGTGATTAGGAGCTGGGACCTTGCCTGCAGATCGTCTTGTCCTGCTGCATCCCCTTCTGCTCACAGATCCCTGGAGGGTAGGGCGAGCCCTGAATCGGAGTCGGGCTCACTGAATGCCAAGCCTGACGCCCCGTCCTGCCTGCTTAGGTCAGGTCTGTCTGTTTGATCTGCTCTCTCCTCTCCCGTGTGTGTGTTTTCTGATTACAGGCTCCGCCCTGATTATTCCACCTGTTCCTCATTTCTGTCGGAGGATAAAAGGCCCGCTATTCCTTGTTCCCGGGCCAGATCGTCTTGTGCTGTCATAGAGAGAGGACGTATCTCATTGTATGCACCGCGATCCAGCTGACATTCCATAGTGTTCATGTACCACGTTAGCCGTGTTCCTGATCCCTAAAGGATAGTCTAAAGTCTAAAGGATCCCTGTTTTTACCTTATCTTGTCATGTCTGTCCTGCATTTGGGTCTATCAGTTCATGGTATCAGCGTAACAGACATTTGTAATCCTGAAATGGAGAACTGTCCAATGAAGTCATCTCTAATGAAATTTATATTTAAATTGTTAATGATTATACCTATAGCAGAGCAACTGCAGTGGTGATGGTTACTGACCACCTTCACCACCGTTGGGCCCTTGAACAAGGCCCTTAACCCTCAATTGCTCAGTTGTATAAAATGATAATTGTATGTCGCTCTGGATAAGAGTGTCTGCCAAATGCTGGAAATGTTAACTATATGATTTACTGTACTATTTGATTACTGGATGATTTATGTGACTATTGTATGAGAAGTTTATTCACTGAAGTGTGTGTAAGATTATTTTATTATTTTATGTGGGGCCCATTCCACTCTGTACAATTATTGCTTGACTGTTCTTGAACACGGAACACTGGAACAAAACGTCGGACCTTGAAAAGAAACAAAATGGACGTCCTAAGCGAGGGGAGGCGCCGAGCCTTCAAGAGCTAGAGGATGATAGACCAATCAGAGTGGAATGGGAACTATATAAGCCAATTGCAGACCTGGTTTCACGTCCAAGATTTTTCTCTCGGAACGATTCCTTGTGTGTGATTGATTGTATGCTTTCCTTTTCCCAAAGGCTAAATAAACACCTGAAAATGGATTTGAATCTCTTGCGTCATGAACTGGATACTTTTCGCCACGACAATATATAAACACCACAGTGTTTTCACTCTTACGGTTTACGATAAACTCTTGTAACTTTTCCAGGCTGTTGCTCTTTTCTAACAGAGTCCATTTCTCCTTCTTTAAACTCGTCAGGATACTAATATCCACTTTCTTAGTGCACGTCATCACTCCAGATAAAAAGTTAATTTTTTTTAGATAAGGAGTGAGGGTTAAAATTGAGAATATATTCTCTTTATTTGAAGTATTCAAATCAGACTGCATGTACTGGCCTTGCTTCCTTGACAACTGATACCCACTTATTTTCAAAACCTTCCAGGATAAAACCAAATACTGTTCTTTCAGACTCACTGTTCAGCAAACAGCCTTAACGGCTAAAAGCACTGAGACACAACGTTCCAGTTTAACTGGTTTTCATGTTATCCGGTGACAGTGGCTTACGGATGTTAACTTTCCGTTATTTTTGCTGACATTTCCCTTACTTTTGTTTGACTTTGCAGATTTGAGAAGACTATAAATCTGATTCAGAGTGAAATCTGAACATTTGGTTGTTAAAGGTGTGTTGTTTCAGGGTTTCACACCAAGACAAATTATACAAATAAAAACTACAATTAAATTTAGCCACTGTTAGATAGTTAACATAAGCAAGGTGGGTTTCGAACCTGAGCCTGTTGAACAAAATAAGATTAAAAGAAAGCAAGATTAAATTTCTAACATCTTCCATGTTTAATCTCTGTTAGTACAGACTGGGTTACTGTCACCAGATAACACGGACAGCCATGTTAAGTCATGATTAATGACTAAAATGAACATTTACATGGATTTTGCTGTGCTGTGTGGAGAGAGAATACAACTATAGATTATTCACAGCTTCCTCGCCGGACTGGTAGCTCAGGTGGTCAGGAGTTCGAAACCCGCCTAGCTTATTTTAAATGTCTAACAGGATATACATTTTATTTATTTATAAACTGTATTTATATAAATGTATTTATTATCTATTTATTTGTAATTTGTCTTAGTGCAAAACACAAACACCACATATGTTTATCTTTATTGAACAACCAAGTGGAGTGTCTGATTTCACTCTGAATCAGATTTTTAATCTTGATGAATCTGCAGAAGTCAAACAGAAGTGGAAAATATCGACAGAAGTAGCGGAAAGTAAACATCTGTAAGCCAGTGACACCAGTTAAACTGGAACGCAGAAGCACAAACGTGCACTAATGTCATTAATGTCTTTCTGGCCCATCACATCCATTTACAGTGTGAGCAAATACACACACACACACACACACACACACACAAACACACACACACACACACAAAAAAAGCCACACACCCACACACAGAAAGACACACACATAAAGCCACACATCCACCCCCACACACAGAAAGACACACACACACACACAGAAAGACACACACATACACACACACACACACACACACACACAGAGAAAGACAGAGACACACGAACACACACACCCACACCCACACACAGAAAGCCACACAAACACACACACCTTCATGCATTTACAAAATATGCTTTAAAATTTAAGAGTCAGTGGATCAGTAATGTTCTTTTAAGCAGTAATGTTGGATTTTAAACTCTTACCTGTTCAGTTTACACTAGGAGTTCTCTCTCTCTCTGTCTCTCTCTTCTCTCTCTCTCTTCTCTCTCTGTCTCTCTCTCTTCTTTCTCTCTCTCTCCTTTCTCTCTCTCTCCTTTCTCTCTCTCTCTTCTCTCTCTGTCTCTCTCTCTCTCTTCTCTGTCTCTCTTCTCTCTGTCTCTCTCTCTTCTTTCTCTCTCTCTCTCTTCTCTCTCTTCCTCTCTCTCTCCTTTCTGTCTCTCTCTCTCTCTCTCTCTGTAGAATCCTTGCTCTGATCCTCACATCACTATCTGCCCCTTTTCTTCAACTTTGCAGAATAAAACCAGCTGAACCAGCAAGCTACATAAAAACAAATCATATGACCAATACACTGCCTGATCACGTGTCCAACCCCCCCCCCCGCCTGTTCCTTCTGACCAATAGGATTCACTCTTTAACCAATCAGATTAGAGCACAACGGATTCGGGAAGCGCTCGCTCCATATTTGGAATCATGACAGTTGCGGCTTTATTTCCTTCCCACCTCAATCCGTGTAATAATCAACACTTGTATGTTCTGCACTTTATTTCAAATACGGGTGCAAATAAAACAAGTGATACTTTCCACCCACTGAATAGAAAAAAAACCCAAAACAGGCTAAGAGTTCACTATCAAAGTAAAATTCTACCTTCAAACACATTAAATGTGGTGATAATAAAATTTTTGTAGGTGGTATGGTGATGCAATGGTTCGCATTGTCGCCACAGAGCAAGCGGGTTCTGGATTTGAACCTGCAGATTAACTGGGGTGTTTCTTTGTGGAATTGCATGCTCTCGTGCTGGCAGGTTTCCTCGGGGTACTCTGGTTTCCTTCCATATTTCAAACACACACATTACTTTAACTACTATAAATCACCCATAGCACAGCAATTTCCTTCGCGATGAATAAAGTTGTTCGTACTCGTATAGGTAACAATGTATGTGGGAATGGCTGTCTGTCTTTGTTTTAGCGCCACAACAGACTGGCAACCTGCACCCTGCCCCTCGCCCAGTGTCAGCTGGGACCGACTCCAGCTCAGCCACAGCTCACAAGCAGATAAAAAATTTAATTTCCCTTGTTGTGGATGTGAGTGTGTATGATTGTGTGTGTGTGTGTGTGTGTGTGTGTGTGTGTGTGTGTTGACCCTGGCGAGTGTGTTGACCCTGGCGAGTTGTTTAGGGTGTACCCCCACTTTACCAGTTTTGGCTGAGATAGGCGCCGTCTACCCTCAACCCAACCGTAGTAGGATTAAGCGGTTCAGCAAATGAGTGAGTGGGTGAGTGAGCTTTGTTTTGAATGCAGTATTGGAGTTATGCTGTTTAAATGAGTTGATGACTTCAACTGGTGGATGCATCTTGTAATTTCAAACCTCCAACCAGGAAAAGGCAAAGAAAACACCCCTTAAAGGAACTTGGTCTCAAAATAAAGAAATATCTGTTGATCAGATTAATAAATTGAATGAAGAAGATATCTCGAGTGTTTTTCTAAGACTTGGGTGTCTTAACGCATCCACAACAATATTTTTAATTAACTAAATGAGTACTGCCATATAAGGAAAAATTTAAGTCATTTACCATAAATGGAAGAGTGCCTGACCTCATATAAGGCACCAATAATGTGCATTGCATGAGTTGGGCAGGCCTTAGGGATGTTGGCGTAGGCAGGGCAGCTAAGGTGTGTTCTGCTGTGTTCGGCGTTCAAGCAAAGTTAAGGTGTCTGCTTTCCTCTAAATTGAAATACTACATGGTAACCACAAGTAGGTTTTCTTTTTTAACTCTGGGTGTCTTCCCCAATTACCAACACGCAGGCACGGAGTACCGTAGGCGAAAATGACTTCATTCCAAGCTGCAAAACTACTCCACTTAGTCCAATGTAATATGCCCCCCACACCACCCCAACCCCTGCCCCGCCATCAGCAGGTATTGACATGATTATGGGTAATGTAGGAAAATCTGAAAAACTGTGTGTTGAAGCAGACCAAGATCAAAGAAAGAAGTCTAAACTAAAAACTCAACTCAGAATCTTGGATGACACTGAAGTTCATGTACCACATGTAAAGATTACTATATAACTCTTAGTGGATTTTCCTTAAAACAAAGCACTTAAATCTTGCTCTTAAATCTTCAGGTTAGAGCCAGAGCTACATCCAGTTGCTGCATTACGATTATGAAAATATACATCAAGATAAAGAGGAACAAACACAAACAGGTTTTTCAGCTACAGGCTGGTATTTCCAGAACTCCCATTCAGTCCTGTTAGTCATTCCAAGAGGGTTTGGGTGTTGTTGCTTTGCATCACTTCCTGCTCTGATGTCACTCGTATTCAGGAGTTGGTGTTTTTTTGTAGCGCTGAATGCACTTTCCTCAAATTCTGTCTCACTCTGATAAACTCCAGAAGCTGAATTTCGTGTCGAACCTTCTCTTCCTGTTCCTTTTCTCTCTATTAGATAATAAAAAAAAGCAAAAAGCACAAACACAGACACTTTGTGATCTTTGTTACCTTTACTTATGTTGGATCCACTTATCTTCTCTAAGAAAAATAAGCCAATCACTCATCTCACTCATTTGCCAAACCGCTTAATCCTATCAGGGCTGCAGGAAATCTGGATCTTAGCTGTCAATGGGCAAAGGTGAGGTACACCCTGGACAATTCTCAAGACCATCGCAGGGCCAACATGCACACCCAACCCTACACACTCACTACTCACTACTTCCGGCGCTGGCGAAGTCGGCCATCCTGACCACTTTCCTTTTTTCCAAGTCAATTTTTAATTCAGGAAACTGGCAAATTATTCAACATGGAGTGCATTTGTTACAATAGAAATTCTCTTATTTCTATTGGTGTACAATGTACTCACAATTCGACGTTTTTTACCCCGGATCCAAGCTGAGATCCTGTGGGAGAACAAAGGACGGGACCCGAAGCAGCGGCCCCGGGGGAAACGAGCTGGCGTCAGGAACAGGCTGAGAGTTCATGCACACCACACGCCTCTGCCTAGCATTCTGCATTCTGCAATTTCCAGTCTCTGGAGAATAACCTCGATGACCTCAGGGCCAAGGTAAAGTTCCAGAGAGACTGCAATCTCCTCTGCTTCCCCGAGACATGGCTGAACCCAGTGGTGCCGGACCACCCCTTCCAGCTGTCCAAGCTCTTCTCGGTTCACCGCATGGACAGAACACTGGAATCAGGAAAGTCAAAAGGAGGCGGTGTGCGTTTTATGGTGAACATTAGCTGGTGCAACAGCGCAAGCATTGTTCCTCTCACGCGCTCTTGCTCACCCAACCTGGAACTACTGACCATCAAATGTCGTCCTTTTTAACTTCCTCAGGAGTTTACATCGGTCATAGTCAGCGTTTGTATTTCACCTCAGGTGGACACAGACACCGCTTTATGCAAACTGCATGAAACACTTATACAGTACCAGACTCAGCACCAGGACGCTGTGCTTATTGTGGCGGGGACTTTACCAGTGCCAACCTGAAACGCGCAGTGCCGAACTTTTACAGCTGCCCCACCAGGGGTGAAAGGACACAGGACCACTGCTACACAACAGTCAAAGACAGCTACAAGGCACAATCTCACACTCCGTTTGGGAAGTCTGACCATGCCGCCATCTTCCTCATGCCAAAATATAAAACAAGCAGGAAGCTCTGGCTCAGAGGGAGGTTTCACCTTGGACGGACAAATTGGTGACCGCTCTGCAGGATGCTCTGGATGACGCGGACTGGTACATGTTTCGGTGCAGCTCTGATGACATCAACATGTTTACGAAAAGTGATCATGGGATTCATCGGGAAACTAGAGGATGACACAGTTCACAAGATTATCATCAGAATGTGTCCTAATCAGAAGCCGTGGGTGGATAAATCCGTTCCCAATGCTCTGAGATCCCGTTCTTCTGCGTATAACACGGGGCTCGCCAGAGGAAACATGAATGAGTATAAGAGTGCATCCTACAGCGTGCGCAGAGTGATGAAGGAGACAAAGCAGCACTATGGACAGAAACTAGAGTCACAATTTCAACAGAGTGGCTCTAGGAGTCTGTGGCAGGGATTATGAACTATGACCGATTACTAAACACCATCTTCCAGATGGGTGAACGCAGTCGCTTCTCTGGCAGATGGGCTAAGCACCTTTTATGCTCGCTTCGAGGCTGCAGCTCACAGCGCTAACAGCATTAGCAGTGCTAGCAGTGCTATGGGCAGCACACTAATGGAGCATACCAGAGAGGATAACTCATTCATCATCTCAGAGCACGTCGTGAGAAAGGCATTCAGGAGAGTGAATACAAGGAATGCAGCAGGACCAGATGGAATTACGGGTCGGGTCCTGAAGGCCTGTGCCATCCAGCTTGCTCCAGTATTCAACCTCTCCCTGGATCAGTCTGTAATCCTGACATGCTTCAAACAGTCCATTATTGTTCGGGTCCCCAAGAAACCCCAGTCCACCTGCCTGAATGACTTCTGCCCAGTGGCCCTCACCTCGGTAGTGATGAAGTGCTTCAAAGTACTAATTAGAGTCTTCATCACTTCTTCCCTACTGGCCACACTGGTCCCAACCGATCTACTGAGGACGCCATTGCACACCTCCATCATGCAGCCCTGAGCCATCTGGACCGCAGAAGTGGGACTTATGTGCAGATGCTGTTTGTTGACTACAGTTCAGCATTTAACACCACCATTTCCTCCATACTCACCACTAAGTTGGAGATCCTGGGCCTCAGCCCATCACTTCCTGACAGATAGACCACAGGTGGTACGGTTGGGCAACAATATCTCACTTTCA
The DNA here is from genome assembly GCA_028564935.1 of Neosilurus hyrtlii. NCBI lineage: Eukaryota > Metazoa > Chordata > Actinopteri > Siluriformes > Plotosidae > Neosilurus > Neosilurus hyrtlii. The sequence continues at coordinate 5,264,272 of JAOUQZ010000034.1, forward strand.
CTTACCCTCAGCATTGGAGCCCCCCAGGGCCGTGTTCTGAGCCCCCTACTCTCTGTATACCTACGACTGTATGGCCACTTCCAGCTCCACTAACATCATTAAGTTCGTGGACAACACTGTGATGGTGGGCCTGATCTCTAACAATGACGAGACAGCCTACCTAAAGGAGGTTAGAAACCTGGAATTACGGTGCCAGGACAACAATCTCCTCCTGAACGTCAGCAAGACTAAGCAACTGATAGTAGACTTCAGCACAAAGCAGGAGAGGAATTACCAGCCCCTGATCATCAATGGGACCCCAGTGGAGAGAGTGGACAGTTTCCGGTGCCTAGGTGTTCACGCAGGACCTGACATGGTCTTGTCATGTTAACACCCTGGTGAAGAAGGCCAGGCAGCGTCTTTATCATCTTAGACACCTGAAGGACTTGAAACTGCCCTCAAGGGTGCTAAAGATATTCTACACCTGTGCCATTGAGATCACAGTCTGGGAAATATCACAGCCTGGTTTGGAAACAGAACCAAACAGGACAGATAAGCTCTCCAGAGGGTGGTGCAATCAGCAGAACGTACCATCCATATCGAGCTTCCTGACCTGGACACTATATACACCAAGCAGTGCTAGACCAAGGACAGGAAGATAACGAACGACCTCAGCCATCCCAACTCTTCTCTCTGTTGCGGACAGGGAAACGTTTCCGTTCCTTAAAAGCAAACACTATGCGAATGAGGAGCTTCTTCCTGCATACCATACAGGCTTTCATCCAGAACACCTAGGACCTAGACTTTGAAGACCTACCCTACACATGATCATAACGTTCTACCTCAGCTGATTGGTGCACACACGAATTGCACTCCCTGTATACCTTTCACTACTCTGCACACACAACAACCACACTCATCTTTGTGTGCATACTGCACCGACACTTTACATACTGTATTATTTATTGTCACTATATTTATATTTGACTTTTAACTATTGGTGTTTTTGATAATAGATGTTGATAGTTTTTATTCTTCTTATTGATTTTGATAGTTTTTATTTTATGATATTGATAAGTTTATTCAACTTCAAATATAGGACAGTCATAATAAGCATTTCACTACATGTTGTACTGTGTATGATTTTGTATGCAACAAATAGAATTTTCACATCTACACGTAGGGACAATTTGGAGCAGCTAATTGGCCTAATGTGCATGTCTTTGGAGTGTGGGAGAAAACCGGACTACTTGGAGAAAACCCACACAAGCACAGGAAGAACTTGCAGACTCCACACAAAAATGCCATTGCTGAGTCTGGAACTTGAACCCCGGACCTTTTTGCTGTGAGTCGGACGTGCGCCACAGGAAACCCAGCAGTAAAATACAAAAACATTTTCTTTTACCAACGAATATTTGTTAAAAAAGGTTCTGTTAAGCTATTTGAACTTCTGGTCCTATTTCATTCCCATTCAGAGGATTATAGAACCCTTTAACCCTAAGAAGCCTTTAACTATCCATAGAATCCTCGAAGAACCTCAGGAGGAGCCAGAAAGTGTTGTTTTTCTGACAGCTGATTAAATGTGACAAGAATTTATACAGAGTGGCACAGTAGCGTAGTGGTTAGCATGTGTACTTCACAGCAAGAAGGTCCCGAGTTTGAGTCCTGGCCTCAGGCCAAAAACATGCACATTAGGCTAATTGGCGGTTCCAAATTGCCTGTAGATGTGAGTGTAAGTGTGAATGGTTGTGTGTGTGTTGGCCATGCGATGTTCTTGCAAGCAGTTCCGGGTGCATTCTGCCTTCACTCAGTGTAGGCTGGGATAGGCTCCATCCTCCCCTGTGACCCTAATAGGATTAAGAGGTTTGGCAAGTTAGTGTGATAGAATTTATCCAAATATTTAAAAAAAATAATAATGATAATAATAATAATAATAAATGGTTGTGTGAGTGTTGGCCCTGCGATGGCCTGGTGAGCTGTCCAGGGTGTACCCCGCCCTCCCCCAGAGTTGGCCAAGATGGGCGCCAGCCTCCCCGTGACCCTATTAGGATTAAGCGGTTCAGAAAATGAATGAATGAATGAATGAATAATAATAATATTAATGATAATATGGACCTTACAATATTTCTACAGCTGTATACTACATTATGTATTCCCATGAAACACTTTGTTCTTACATTTCCACATATACGTATAGCCTCATACTGCCTTCCATACTTTAGCGCGAGGACAATAAAGCAGTACTGACCATCACCTCCTGCTGCTTCTGCTGTCGTTGGAGGAGGACCTGCTCCAGCGGGCTCTTGCGTTGTTCCCCTTCCTCTCTCTGGGTCTGCTCCTTCTTCCTCCTCTCCAAAACCATCTGCAGCTCAGGTTTACAGCACACTGCCAGACCCCTGCCCTCCCCAATAAAGACACAACACAAAACACAACCAGGCATACTAGAAGCATTACAGAAGGAAAGAAAAAATTGTACACAAGGTTTCACGCCATCACCTTCCCGTTCATCCAAGGAGCTGAAACTTCAGGAAGATATCAGACAAACTGAATGTCATTTACATATAGTCATTAGAACACACACACACACACACACACACACACAAACACACACACGTACACAACCGATGAATTTAAAGTTAATTTTAACTTACCCATTTCATACTGCTCATGTTGTTGATGTTTGTGTTGATGGTCGCCAATTTTTTAAATAATTGTTTTGCACTCTTGCCCCCAGATGGCTTCTGTGCTATATTTATGTTTCCCAGGTCATTGTGCCTGGTGCAGGGGTCATTGACACTTATGCACAGGAGTGAGAAAATCGTTTCAGAAAGACATTATGGCCGATTACATTTTATTTCTGAAAGATAACACTGTATTTCATGTTTATTTCTTAACTGGGAGGTGAATGGACCACTTTAAATCCTTTATTAAACAGATATCTGTAGCCACCGTCATAGTGCTAAGCTAGTTACTGAATTCTCTGTAATTAAAAAAATCTAATCAAATGGATCGACTTAACAGTATTTTTTGTTTTTTTCTCCCGTAATTTAATCATAACCAATTAACACGTGTCATGTGTTGCCATCCCTATCACACGACCACTACCAACTAGTGAGGGGCGTAAGCATGCACATACCCCATCGGTGACATGTGATGCTGCCACCCGACTCTTTACGAAATACAACAAATACGTTTTTGAGGGAGACCTAACACACTCAGAGGGAAAGTGCAATCTGCACCCCGTACGAATGAGCTCACAGATGATCATGATTGGTTGGTGATTGCTGTGAATGACAGCAAAGTGAGCGCATGCCATTCCTCCTTCTGTGAAAGTTTGGCCAATTAGCTCCCATGGATTCCTGGTCTTTGGATTCGAACCAGTGAGCCCATCTTAACAATTTACACACGTGAGATGACACAAGTGGCATCCAGAGCAGATATCAAACACCATTTTAAACACATTTATGTTAAATTCTCTTTTGTGCACTAAACAGTAAATTAGAACACATTATGAATATATGAATATACGTCTTATACCAGTTTACAGTTATTTTTTCCCCTCCGTTCAAAATGAATAACAATTTTCAAAAACCCAATCAGCTTGTCATTCCAGCGGAGAAACCTGAAAGACCTCTGTCCTGAAAACTCTTCCAAGGCAAAGTGACAGCTTTACCTCTGGAGACTCCTTAACTGTGAAGCAAAAGTCTCCTCCTAGAAAACATTACCATATTTAAAATCAAATTATATGCAGCATCTGTTGCACAAGTCTCTGGGAATGTGCTGTTACTGTATAAAGAAAAATGAATGAGAAGAAGCACATTATTATTAAAGGTGAGCTAATTGATTGCAATCCAATACACCTTTTTGTCAAGTTGAGCGAGTATCTCCTCTGAGTTCACTCGCACTCTGTTCTATGTGCACTCTAGAAAAAACAAATCCAGTGTTTACACACAAACAACGTGGCTTGGAGAGAGCCACACAACACTATGCCAGCCAATCAGCAACAGGGGGTGTTTGTGTTCATACAAAGTTCATTATGTACCTTGTTGCTGATTTAATGAAGGGGAGATGGGGTGTTGTTGTTAAGCTCCATTCACACAGTAAGCGATTAACTGTTGAACTGCACATGAACACCTATTTTACATGGTTTATAAGCGAATAGGAAAAGGTCAGTGTTTGGCGGCAACTATCAATCAACAGGTTCTTTAAGCTCTGATTGGTTATCACTCAGATAGATCACGCAGCTGAACCTCACATCTCTTGAAAAGATTTCGCCTCTCATTCCTCATTTCGCTCTAGTTCACTGACTTTGGATGGTCGCTTGTTGCTCATTGCATCCCGTGTGAATGCGACTTTAGTGTCGATGTCTCTACCTTTGGGATGCATGTCCACGAGTCTGTGTTTTTGAGCTTTTGAAGAAACACTGGAGGGAAGTGTGTATTTGTTTGTCAGATTTTCTCACTCATTTGCTGAACCGATTAATCCTACTAGGGCCGTACTTAGGCTGGAGCCCATCTCAGCAGGCACTTGGCGAAGGCAGTACACCCTAAACAGCTCACCAGAGCGTCACAGTGCAACACACACACAACCATTCATACTCACACCTAGGGTCAATTTGGAGCAGCCAGTTAGCATAATGTGTATGTCAAAATGCAAACTCCACACAGAAACACCCAAGCCCAGGACCCGAACCCATGTCCTTCTTGCGATGTGGCGGACGTGCTAACCACTACGCCACTGTCAGATTTTCTGTTCCAGAAAGCTTCTCAACATATTCTGGCCAATCAGCATCAATAAATCGACTGTGCCGTTAGTTAATGTCATTACAGGACAGTAGCTGTTACTTCTCACTTGTTATCCAGTAGTTGTACACCAGGACTGTTCGAGTTTACAGTAAATGCATATGTCATTCTGTGGCTAAGATTAAATTGAGCACTGGTTTTAACCAATCCTGTCTAATGTTTCCCCGTTGTCCTTATGATATCTCAGTGCTGTAAAGAAAAGCTATCTAGCAAGGTGCATGTCTATCATTACCGCACCTGACACAGCACTCATGTGAGACAGTGTACAATTGCAGCCCGTGTGGCCAAGCGTAGTCTGTGTGACACAAAAGACGAGAAAGAGAGAACGAGACCATCATTAATATTTAACCGACCCCGATTCACTTCTCCTGCGATTTACTAAAAGCTAGTAGTTCCTATCCAGCAGGTTAGTTCAGCATCAGTGTTGCTTGCTATCTCTTTCTGTACAGAAATGATACACTGAGATGAAGAGTACTTCTCTTACTTCCTGTGAGCCATTAACAGCTCCCTGTGCAGCTCCTGATGGCTCCTCGAGGCCTTGACGGGGTTGTTTAGATTCCTTGGACTCTCAGCAGTATTTTGTTTATCTGCATTTTCTGAGATAAAATGAAAAACAGTTATTATTTTTATATTGCTCTCTACCAGGGAGCAGACCCAAAGTCATCCTTATATCCTTATATTAAAGTTACAAACTCTAATTATTATGCAACAAAATATCTAAATCATTATAATATATATATATATATATATATAGTAAACATTCTACAGTTTGAAATATTGCTATACAGTACATATTGCTAATTTCCTTTGCACCAGGCTTTCACATTATTTCAGTCTTGAAGTTAGACCTTATCTATCTATAGCTTTTATAATTATAATGTAACAGGGCAACTGTGGCCTAATAGTTAGAGAAGCTGGTTTGGGACCAAAAGGTTGTTGGTTCAATTCCCAAAGCAGCAGAAAAAATATGTGGCTGCGGTGGTGGCAGTGGGGGATTGAGCAGCAGCTTCCCTTCCTCCACCTTCATTGCTAAAGTCCGTGCGTATGTACTCACTCAGGATAGGTTAAATCCAGAAGGTAAATTTATTTTGTGGGATTTATACAGTATATCACAATAAAAAAATCTAATTACTTTACTCTCCTTTCTAAAACATTATATATAGCAATATTTCCTGATTATTTTAGCTGTATATAAGCTGTATGTATATATATACTATAAGTCTACCGCTTCAGGTAGTGTCGACCCTGCCTGTGTGAGACTCGGGTCCAAATGGTACCGGTTGGTAGCACCCGATAAATTGCATAGCATGAATGAACTTCAAACCATATGGAATGGTCTAGTGAACAAGTTAAAAAATATGTGAACACAATTCCTGAAAGATTAAATGCTGTAATCAAAGAGCGGCCGCAATAAATATTGACTTTTTTTCTCAAAAAAGAAACTGTTATTTTTATTAGTACTATATATTATTGTTTGTTTACTTATTCTCATCAATATGATCCAATATTACATGAAATATTTACTTGAATAGAAGTTTTTGTTTAGTTGAAACTGAGGAATGGAGGAAAAGAAAAGAGGAATGGAGGGTGCACAAGGCTCACTGGTGCAACTCTTGTCTGATCCTGCAGAAGAGCTGCTGTACTGTAGTACAAACTGCTGGAACTGTTAATGTTGGCTATGATATAAAGGTCACAGAACACACAGTACATTGCAGCTAGCAGTGCATGAAGCTGCCTAGTTGTATACCAGTCAGATGGTGGTAATGTTATGGCTGCTCAGTACATATGATCTCCAACTCGAAACTTTCAGCAAAGGGTGTGTGATGATAGTAATTGCAATTCAAGTAATTGCAATTCACCTCACAGCCAGCAGAGGGCTCTGAAAACTCTAAACTGCTTCTTTATCTCTTTTGCCCTTAAAATCTATGGTACTAATAATACAACCAACTTTAACATTAACATTTTTTTACACAAATGTAAAAATGAATGTATTAAGTTTTTATGAGTGCAGTGATATTTTATAAGTTGAAAAAGTTATGACTAAAACTGACCTCTGTTACGGCCATGTGGAAACCCATGACTGTTGATAAAGGTGCCATTGGTCATCCGTGTCCTGAGGTGTGTTGGCCTTAGGGAGCAGCCATCACTGGAGGACAGAGCGTTCTTCAGCTCGTGTTCAAATGGTGGTGGCGGGAGTGGGTGCGAGGCAGCTGCCCTCATTGCACACACTGCTTTTAGGGAGGCGATCACCTGAGATTTGGCCCTGAGCCACAGCTCCTGCTGCATGCTGGGAAACTGTAGGGGCTCAAGTGTGTGTGTGTGTGTGTGTGTGTGTGTGTGTGTGTGTGTGGGGCAATGTTTTGGGGTTGCCAATGAATGTAAAAGAGAGAGCGAGAAGAGAGGAGAGATTGAGTTTCACCTAAGTGGGAGATGTATAATTCATCTAGTACCAATTATTTATGTGTTATCTCAGATAAATATGTGCAGCAAATCTGAATCCACATGCAAAACATGTACCAGATTATCAAACCCATTAAAGTGGATCACAGGATTAAATAATGAAAGTTAGACATTTGTACTGGACTATTAAGCTATCAAGTTACAACCGTAAAAATATTATATGAGACATTAATAAATAAATAAATAAACCAGTACATGATTTCTTTCTGAGCCTCATCCTTCTATCACATATGTACAAAGAAAACATAATATACAGCATGGGACAGAGATATCTGGCTCCACCAGTGCACAAGTTTATACTAAAAAGCCTTAGAAAATATCTCTCGCACAGTTATTTCTGCAGGTTTTCCTTTAACACTTCTTAACCCAGTTTAGTAAAATTATTGTTGTTAATATGAACTCACCTGAAGTGTGTCAGTCCATGAGAGAGCTGTCCTCCCTGAGCAGCACCAGCTCTCACATTAACACAGTAAACATGTCAGAGAGCAGTGACTTGCTCATCTAAAGTGAAACTCCCGTTTCCACCACAAGAGGGAGGTGTAGAGCAGGATGTTAGCACGTCGGCTCAAATAAAACACAATGGAAGTTATTTACTCTCTCTTTCACTCATGTGAAGCCTATCTCAGCCAAAACTGAGGAAAGGCAGGGTGAACAGCTCGCCAACACACACACACACACACACACACACACACACACACACACACACACACCTACGGGTAATTTGGAACAGCCAGTTAGGCTAATGTGCATGTGTCTAGACTACGGAAGGAAACCAGACTACCAGGAGGAACCCCACACAAGCACAGGGAGATTGTTATTTATGAAATGGTTATGCCGGTGCTTTCTGAAGAGATAATGGCACTTAAAGCTATACAAAGCTAATGCACTTTGATCAGCAACATACCATAAAATAACTTGTAATGATTGTGTTGGTCCCCCATGTGTTGCCTGAAGAGTTCTGACCTCTGAAGGTGTGTTATGTGGTGCCAAGATATTAGCAGGATATTGATAAAGCAAAGTGAGGTTTTTATGGATTGGACTTGCACTGGACCACATTTTAAATGCTACATGTAATAATAAAAAAAAAAAAATACGGTCCGTCGTGGTGAAGAGGGAGCTGAGTCGGAAGGCAAAGCTCTCAAAAAATCTCAACAGTCGTAGTCACAAGCTTTGGGTAGCGACCGAAAGAACAAGATTGCGGATACAAGCGGCTGAGAGCTTCCTTCAAAGGGTGGAAGGCTCTCCATTAGAGATAGGGTGAGAAGCTCAGCCATCCAAGAGGAGCTCGGAGTAGAACTACTGCTCCACACTGAGAGGAGCCAGTTGAGGTGGCTCGGGTATCTGATTAGAATGCCTCCCGAACACCTCCCTGGTGTGGTGTTTCGGGCATGTCCAGCCGGGAAGAGACTCCAAGGTTGACCCAGAACACGCTGGAGGGACTACGTCTCTCAACTGGTCTGGGAACGCCTCGGTGTCCCCTGGAAGAGCTGGAGGAATTGGCTGGGGAGAGGGACGTCTGAACCACACTGCATAGGCTATTGCCCCCGCGACCCGACCCTGGAAAAAGCGGAAGAAGATGATGAAGATGATAACGATGATGTAGTAAAAAAAACCTGTTTGTGTAAACATGTCATTTTCACTTTATTAGGGCCACAGGAAGACTGGAGCCCATCCCAGCCATCTCAGGGCAAAAGCGAGTATCCAGGCAAACTCCACACAGAAACTCCTTGCTCAGGCTGGGACTTGAATCCAGGACCTTCCTGCTGAAAGGCAAATGTGCAACTCACTCCACCACCATGTCTGTATCAATATCAGTTAATATCCTGAGCTTTCTTGGCTTCATAAGCCTTGAGCCCAGAATCTTTTTCCTCTGAAAAACTATGTTTCTGCCCATTGTTGCCATCCTGTTTTTGTTGCCCTCATCATCTTTTTCAAACATCTTACATATGCTGTGTGGTGCTTCCTGTCTGAACCTTGATGTTGTATAAATTAGAACCCAGTTGTTGTTTAGCCTCTTAATTCATTCAGCTCCTTTAAAGTGATTAAATCTTTACATCCTTACATGCCAGTAATGAGCACACACAACCACTCGGTACAGCAGCCATGGGCGGCAAACCTGCACCCAAGAGACATTCGGGGGTTTAGTGTCATGCATAGCAGCACGTCAGCCCTGGTGTTTTTCTTGTCAGTCCTGGGAATTGAACTGGTGACATTTTACTCACAAACTAAAATCCATGCCCCAGGTGAGGCTTGAACTCACAGCCTCAGCATTGCTTCTTCTGTACTGCTGTATAAGTACCACGCGCTAACCGATTGCACCACTGGAGCAGCTAGTTACACTGTCAGCAGTGCTGCCCACATCACAGTTCCTGAACCCCAGCTTGATTTTGAACCATATAACCATTTAATCCTCTTCAGGGCCTGGTCGACTTGCCTTGATTGATGATAGGAAGCTGAACTCAGCTTTCTACCAAAAAGTATTAACAGAGAATATCCTGTCATCAGTACGGGAAGCTCAAGTTCAACTGTGTGAAGCATAAGAGCAAGTCATCTCTAAATGGCTGATAAAATTTAATACGATTTTGGAGTGGGTTAGTCAATGGTGGTATGCTAAATTTGTTTGGTGGGGGGTGAGGTGCAAAGACTTATTCACAGTTCTGTATTAAATATTCATTCATTTTCTGAACCGCTTATTCCTAATTAGGGTCGCAGGGAGGCTGGAGCCCATCTCAGCCGACTCTGGGTGAGGGCGGGGTACACCCTGGACAGCTCGCCAGGCCATCGCAGGGCTAACAGTCACACAACCATTCACACTCACTCTCACACCTAGGGGTGATTTGGAACAGCCAATTAGCCTACTGTGCATGT
>JAOUQZ010000034.1:5276980-5279480 GCA_028564935.1 Neosilurus hyrtlii
TGTTACCAGACAAACTGATTCACAAATGCCAGGTGATTACATTACTTCCACCAAAACTCCACTTAGAGTCAAGGTAACAATACAAGTATTCTGCATGGAGATATTGACACGAAAATCAATGACTTATTTTCAGTCTGTAACGCCAATTCGATCTATTCATAGTCCGGATCCACCTCATTCACTGGGTCCATTCTGAAGCCAAGCAGCTAGGTACAGAGGTACAAAACAAAAGCCCAGGTCAATCCCATCATTCCCTCACACACATGTAGTACACGCGTGCTAACAATAACTGTGTGCAATAGACTCATGGAATACGTAAGAGATAAAGTGACAGAACACATGGTTTTACAACAACAATGACACAAAGCTGTTTACTACGTTATTGATATTTCTATATAACACAACCTAACCCTGTAACTAACCTTATTATAATAAACAATTATAATTACTTATAAATAAAATTAATATAATAAAAATATTTTTGGGAGTCATGCATCACCCCATCAGGGTTTATTTCTCATGTCTATTGATCACCTCATTGTACAGAACACATAATACAGCGATTTATTTATTTATTTTAATTGTGCCGTTTTATTTCTAACTGCCATTTCTCAGTGGAACTGAACAGCAGACACTCCTCCACCCTGAAGGCATTACTGTCCTGGAAATCGTCATGAAAATTACAATGACTATTAACCACTGACACCCGAGACTCAGGACTCATTCAATAAAACGGCATTTTTGCCCTTGAAAACTGAAAAAGAGCTCATCATCAACATAATCTGCAAAACGTTACACTCTCCAGGATGAACTGATGCCTCTAGGGAGTGTTGAACTCACAGGTGCTCTGCACTTCTGTCATGCCAAATGGAGAATGTTCTGAGTTCCTGGTGTGAAATAAAATCACTGCACGTTTGACTGAGCTGGTATTAGACAACAATACAATGAATATCAATTAAAGACTGAAAACCATTTCTGAAACAGAACATTAGGCTTTCAGCTGAAAGAGAACCAAAGACTACCTAAAGTTTGAACACAATTTACTCCGTTTAAACACTTTCCAAGCAAAACAGCGAGGATATCAACCATATGAACATTAAACTACTGTTTTGTAAAAGGATTACAGAGAAACAGCAGCTTGCTGTTTCTTCCCCCCAACGTTCATTGTACATTATTTCAGAATGACTTAAAAAACCACCATTCAGCAGAGTTTCTACAATTCCGGCTGGTAACGTTATTACTCGCTCATGTACTCTCTTATACCTGAAATGGGCAAAACGCTTTAGTCCTTATTTTTTTAGGCTTTTCTTAAAATTGAAAATTACAAGCAGAGGGGGAAAAATTCTACATCAAACAAGTTTAGTGTAAACCAAAACTCAAAGAAACAGGAGGAGCACAAAAGTAGAAACGAGAGAAAACAGTGTTTAGACGCCATTTCATCCCACTCACATCCATAATAGAAGATAACCATTACAACCCTTTAGCAATTGGTCGAGGGGTAAATCTCAAATACTACCTGCCAGAGCAGCACCATGAAATCATCATGTTCCTAATAACACAGCTAACGTACCCAAGAAAATAACCAATGTGACAGGATGCAGAATCCTGTGGAAGAAGATCGCCGTTATCCAGGAATATCAACGCCATAAACATGGTCCTCAACAATCATTAGGGAGGAGGTAAGTGTCAACCTCATGCCCAGATGACTTGCCAAAGACAGGGTCTCTCAGCAGAACACTGGTCTTCTTCTCACAGTGCATCATGATACCAACACTTCCCTCGGGGGGGAAAAAAGAAACGTACCAAAGAGACCAGACGATCTCCCTGTGACACTCACGTATCCACTGTAGATACTTCAGCAGTGAACAGGGATCAGCTACGGGCACTCTGACCATCTTCAGCTACGACGCAAACAGTGCGCACATTCTTCCCGACCCCACAAGCCTTGTTTTGGAAATCCTCAGACCCAGTGGTCTAACTATGATGATTTAGGTCTTGTCAAAATCGCTCAAGTCTTCCCACTTGCTCGCTCCACTTGCATTCAGCACACGGTGAGTGTTTGCTTACCAACTAAATTATCCTGTTACAAGATAATCAACTTTATTCGCTACAGCTGTGAGTAGTCACGATGTCTCAGCAACGAGAGTACATAGTCGCCTATTATTTGGACTGTGACAGTCATTTAAAATAATATGTGGCTGTGGAATTCAAAAGCAGCAATAAACTGCTCAACTCATTGCTGCATTGTCATTCTGGGCATCGCATCTCACATAGGGTGTAGGCTAGTTCTCTTTTTCAACTAAAACACGGGGGAGCAGAAGGTGAGGGCTAAGCACTTGGCACGGAAACAAGCTGGGCGTAGCAGCGCCCTTATTGAGCACAGAATTAAATAAAAAAAACTTTTTAATGAATAAATGCATAAATATTGTATGCTGAAACACATTCTCCTATTCCCCATCCACTTTTTCCATTCTCTCATAGCACCTGTCTAATTAACACG
>JAOUQZ010000034.1:5281980-5306048 GCA_028564935.1 Neosilurus hyrtlii
TTTCATGAAGTGCATTTAACCTTGATCACAGCACAGTTATCTCCATGGCATTGTTGCTCCAGTTGGTCCGGTCGAGGCTCAGCAACATTAATGTGGCAATTAAATGAAGTCAGCTGATGAGCTGAATGCACTGAATGAGCAGGTTATCAAATCAATGGACCTTTTCTTCCCTGATGGCACGGATATAAAATGGGGACTCAAATAATGAAAGAGTGGTTCAGAGAACACGAGGAATCATTTTCACATATGTATTGGCACCCCAGAGTCCTGACCTTAACACTATTAAAATTTTTCAGGATGCACTGGAGAAGACTTTATGGCGTGGTTCAATTTGCCCTCATCGTCAGTGAGAAATGAACCCGACATGAAAATAATTTTTGTGTTGCAACAATGCCTTAGAGATTACGTGCTGTAAGCAAGGCTAAAGGTGGAACAACATATTTATGTGTGTGACTTTTTTTGGCGGGCAGTGTACGACCAGATCAGATTGTGAACATGCGGGCGCACCTTCAGAGACAACGAACAGAAAGAATCCACACAAAGGACATTTCATTTACTTTAATTTTTACTACACATTACACAAAACAGTGTGACTCACATGTGTGGAAGGTTCTGTTAATGGGATTCAGTGAAAATAAAAAACATGGAAGCAGAAGATGAGAATTAAAACAGCAGTAGAGGAATTTCATTTAAGTTTTAGATTAAAGTCACAAGACTTTGAGAGTTGCTTTTGGTCATTTTTCTTTTTAAATTTGTTTTTAAACAAGAAACTTTACATGGGATGAAAATTTGACTACCAACTGTGATGAAGCAAACATTTATATATAAAAACCACAGTATTACTCATTCACACAGTAATAATGCGAGTAAAAGTCCAGTGTTGTGGGCAAAAATATCAGAATCATGGTTTCGGTGAACATTTTAAATAAATACGGTAAATCTTCTTAGCCAGGCAGAATCTTTCTGTCTGCAAATACCGTGTTCGATCAGGCAGCCTGTATAATAAAGCATGTTATTATTTAAAAAGTAAAGAAGCCTATAATTTTAAGTTGGGTGTTTTGTTTCAGTTGGAAGCTTCGTCACTAACTATTTTCGTTCTACGATTCCAATATTTTAATCACACCACTGTCCATGTAAGCATCCTATAAGATTTCAAACATGCACTGGCATGCAGCTGACCAATCAAAAAACATGAACCACATGATATACATATATTATATATACACATATATATATATAAATTAACAAAAAACACTGCTCTGATAAGAACAGTGATACGTTTATACTATCAGGTCCTGCCAGTTATGGACAAAATCAAGGGGTATTAGCACAATATGTAGCTACAAATTAAAAACAAATAACAAAACAGTTTCTTACCAGTGTTAAAAAACACCAGCGATATAAAACAAACGATAAATTATATACAGGTACCTACAAAGTCTGAAGAGAAATTTCCTAAAAATTGGTCAGCTCGGCAATTAATTAAGGCACAGGTTCAGATCTGGTTTCTCTCTCATGATGTGTTCCCTTTAACAACAACAACACAAGTGCCTTATTGCTTCGATAAATAATAAAGAAATAGACTTGTAGCAGAGAGTAGTAATTGATGTAACAGTGCTGTGTTTAACCCTGTGTAAAAGATCACAAAACTGGCAGTAGTTCTGACAGGACAACATTGATCGTCCTTAAAAAAAACCCACACACAACAACAAAAGAAGATGAAACCACACACTTGCTCTAGTTAGCATTAGCAGCAAGAGCTCTAAACCTCTGCACAGAACAGAATCTACTCATGATGCCAAGTAGGGGTGTTACGGTTCATGGTACGATAACCGAATCCAAAAAATATCATGGTTACATGCCACTGATGCAGCATTAAAAAAAAAAAAAAAAAAAACCAATTCCTTAGAGAAAAACTTGAGAATATATATCTTTTCAAATAAAAATGTGTTACACTGTCAGTATGTGCTGTACTCTTGTTCTGTGAAAGGCAGCAAGCAGAGCTGCACTGTTAAAAAGAAAAGAAAAAAAAGGTACGTTTAGTTTAGTTCTGGTCTGTAATGCCATGTTAGAAACACTTTAAGAATAAGAGCAGAGGTAGCAATGCAACAGGGTCACCGCAGTAGTGGGTTACACAGCCAGTGGGATTTGGGTGAACTCCACTTTTCCTGTGTTGAGGTGGCTGGAGCAAGGTTTAGAACAAATGCTGAATGAGGATTGGGTCGTCAAATCCAAGCTACAGTTTTGATGGGAGTTGCAGCTGAACACAAAACTGAAGAAAGCCATTTGAAACCCAATGGAAAAAACAACAAACCCGGTACATGGTTACAGAAAATCATTTCATACTGTGAAACCGTAACCACTCCACTGAAATGTACAGTACAGGAGAAAGGCTTTGCCAGTGATGTCTGCTTTCCGATAAAGATCTCTCTAGTTTAAGCATTCAGCCGTCTGAAATCTTAAGGAGCAGTGCATTATGGTCTAACATCATTCTGAAGATGCCTCGGCTGGGCACTAATACTGTCGGACTGTCAGTCATTCTAGGTAGTAGAATAATTTACAATAAAGCAGGCTCGAATTTCCTTCATTCATAACCCTCCCGAAAGACAGCAGCTAAACACTAGACAAGAGAAAAGCTTTTAAAAACACACTGTTTTTTTTTTCTTTTTTGTTTTTGGAGTGGGTCTGGAGTGTACTGTGCAATGTTCGTGAGGATGAAAGCAAGTTCCAGGACTTGCCTTCCTTCAGAAAGCTCACGGTAAAATGAGATGAGGCTCCGGTGAGCTTTCAGTTCCTCAGAGCTGCACAACACTCGGGGAGCGAGCCAACCAGACGAAGACGGTGAGAGAAGGAATAAAAAAAAAAAAAAAAGAACAAAAAGTGAGGTAGAGGACAAGAAGATTTAAAAAAAAGAAAACAAAACAGACAATAAGACAAAGTGAAAGACAGATACAGATGAAACGAGAATAAGCACAAGAGGAGAGCTTTGGAAGTGGGATGAAGTGGATGTCGGACCGGATCGGGTCGGATCTGGAGGGTTAAGGGTGGTTCTGAGCTGGGCATGAACACGGTCCACACACACTGGAGCAGGACGGGAGGAATGGAGCATTCACCGCTGCAAAAACAGGCCGGAAGAAACAAATCAATCGCATGACAGTGGCAAAAAATGTACAATCAGAGAATTATGGGTAGTATAGCTGTATGAGGAACAAAAATAATATAAAAAAAATACATAAACAAACAAAATGTTACTAGGCCGAACATGTACAGGTAATATGGTGCAGATGGTCATGATCCTATAAAAGGCATTCACTGAAGAGGAGAAAAACCCCAAAGCAAAACCCAACAACAGTGAATGAACTTGACATGTTTTCAGTGTAGCTTATTACATAAAAATGTACCATTAGTTACTTTAATTGCTCTGATCAGAATACGTTTTACTTTCAGGCATATACTGTACATATAAACATATTTACAAACGCTATTAAAGCTTCATTTTTCATCGTTTATAAACTATTTACCTATAGAGCTTGGTTCATTATTATCTTTTGTTCTACAACTGATGGTCTCTAAGGTCTCTAAAGTGATTCAGTTAATATAGAAAAATCATACAGTACAATATTTAAACTGAGATATTAAAATGTGACCCATCATTTTGTGGTGATGGGTCACCAATGTGCTTCTTCTGAGATAGTAGCTGGATAGAAGTTAAGTCTATTTTTCATTATTACTAATAGGGTTGCAGGGAGGCTGGAGCCTATCTCAGCCGACACTGGGCGAAGGCAGGGTACACCCTGAACAGCTCACCAGACCATCACAGGGCAACAAACATACAACCATTCACACTTTCATTCACACCTAGGGGCAGTTTGGAACAGTCAATGTGCATGTTTTTGGACTGTAGGAGGAAACCGGAGTATCCGTAGGAAACCCACACAAGTAAGCGGAGAACATGCAAACTCCACACAGAAAGGACTTTGCTGAACCCGGGACTCGAACCCGGGACTCGAACCCAGGACCTTCTTGCTTTGAGACAGACGTGCTAACCACTAGGCCACCATGCTGCCCATTTTCTTTTTCCTAAATAATTTATGCTTTAAACATTCTGTGGCAGAACATTTTTATAGGCAAACATTATGACATGCTGTATAATATCCACATGATGAAAACCCCTTCATATAAAGAATCATGAAATCTTAACCTAAGTGGAAGCAAATCATTACCATTATTTAGTATGTTTGTGTTGACGACCACTGGGACGACTGTTTGACTCAGAACTTCGTTTGCCATGTGCAGATTTGTGATTTGCGTCGGCGCCTGTGTGCTGTTTTTTCACTGCATCCTGCTGCTTTCTGTTCTCTTGGCTTGGAACAGAAAACACTTCCTCCACGTTATTACAGCGCGAATTCGACCGACTCTTGACTCTAGAAGCTGATCTTACACCAGTACTACTGCTGGTGACAGAAGGTTTTTGGGGTTTAGTAAACTGACTGCATGGAGCAGTTTGACCACTAGAGGATGCTACACTCAAGCGTCTCTGAGCTGATGGAGATTTGGATGAGGAGGTTGAAGGGACCTGCGCACTAGGAAACCGTTTTCCACCAGTCGCCTCTGCGGAGCGGGATTTGGAGATGCCGGATTGTTTTTTGGGCACCACACTACGCTCAACAGTAGATTTTGAATGGGTTAGTACATCGGAATCCTCTTTCACCCGGGATCCTCTCTCGGACCTGGTGATAAAACTGATACTAGATCTAGAGGTGAGGTTTTCAACTGACCGTGAAGGGGACGGCGTTGTCCTACTGGCTGGTAAAGACGCCCGGCGTACTTTAATGAACGTATTAGCGCGGCATGGCCCCGAGACCCGAAT
Source organism: Neosilurus hyrtlii (assembly GCA_028564935.1). Taxonomy (NCBI): domain Eukaryota; kingdom Metazoa; phylum Chordata; class Actinopteri; order Siluriformes; family Plotosidae; genus Neosilurus; species Neosilurus hyrtlii. The sequence continues at coordinate 5,286,851 of JAOUQZ010000034.1, forward strand.
ACCTTTTTCCTGTGTCTCGGTTTCCCTAGGCTGTAGTGAAAATGTAGCAAAAGGCCCCAAGCCACCTTTTGAGTCATCTAATGAACGAGACAAACTAGCTCCACGACTACGAATGAATGTAGCATCACGCGCAAAACACACAGACACCAGACTTTGTGTGGAAGTGGCAGGCAAGGGCTGATTGATAAAAGAGGAAGAAGAGGAGGAAGATGACAGGGGTCTTACAGGGCTGCCGTGAAGGCTGCGTGAGAGCACCCTCAGGTGACTGCCCACGCTCTGAGAGCCTGAGGATGGTACCAACACAGGGCTGGCACGTGGACTGCTTCTCATGGGGCTCCGCGGCGCTCGTCCTGATTTGTTGGCCAGCTGCTTGGCACGGGAACGCCGAGGGCTTCCACCGTTACTGTGGACAAGTTGTGGAGCCTCCAGGTCCTCCAGCCGCTGAGTCAGAGCTAGCTTCTGTTGGATGGCCATGCGCAGGAGTGAATTGAGAGTCTTCTTTTCATCCTCTGCAGCGGCCAGTTGCCTCTGCATCTCGTCTAGTTGAGTAACGTACTGGTCACATCTTAGTGAGAGAGAGAGAGAGAGAGAGAGAGAGACAGACATAATTAAATTTAGTGTGCAGACAAACGATCAACAAAACAGCACAGTACATCTAAACAAACACTAGATTAAATATAAATATGTGAAATGTGAAATGATGATTGCTCTGCTGACCAACTGAGCTATCTGTGAAAAATTTATGAAAAGGATCTCACATACTGACATCCATTTCAACTTTACCAGGCTGCCTATACTGAACGTACAGAATATCTTCATCCATGCATCTGTGTGTTGTGCGATAGCACTCTCTCCCACCCATCTCATTAGGGTTGCGGGGAGGCAGGAGCCTATCTCAGCAGACACTTGGCGAAGGCGTGGCACACCCTGTACAGCTTGCCGGACCATCACAGCGCAACACACAACCATTTACACTCACACTTAGGGGCAATGTGGAACAGCCAATTAGCCTAATGTGTTTGGATGGTAGTAGGAAACCAAAGTACCCAGAGTAAACCCACACAAATTCAAAACAAGCGTCCAAGCCCGGGACGTGAACCCAGGACCATCTTACTGTGAGGTGGACGTGCTAACCACGGTGTCACCATGCCAACCCTGCAATAAACCATCGGAAGTCTACTATTGCTAACAAGTAACATGAGTTTAGGCAACCCAAAGGAAATGAGCCTGACTAATTGAGTGCATTTAAGCAAATGGGAAAGACTATTTAATGGAAATGCATTTTAGCTTCCTACTAACTGCTTAAAAAACAAATAAAACCTTTTGTACATCCGCTCAAGGTTTTCCCCAGTCTAAAATAATAACAATGAGGGGAAAAGATATACAAAAGGTATACAAAGCTCAGAAAGAAAAATGGATTTCAAGCTAACCTCAGTAAGGGCAAAGGTGCGTTTCAACTCAAACATCACCCCACATCAAGCAGAACATGATTATAGTGTCTGATAACTGATTATGGGATATAATCTTATATAAGGGCTGTTTCATGGTCACGGCTGTGTTTTTGAAAGGGACCCCTTTAAGTAGGCACTTTTCATACTTCATGACTGTATCATATTTATTGTTATATAGAGGAAGAGTAGTCCCAGCTACACAAGTGAAATCTAAATAAGTGAAATAAAAAAATAGTAGCTTTTACCTGATAAAATTATGAATCACACTCCTAATTACTAACTAACTTTTACTTTTGGAGGGGTATTTTCATACAATCTGTCCTATTTTCATACAATTTGTCCATCAAAAATGTCTTCTCCGGAAAGTAGACACTACATGTGGAGGACAGAAGTGCTTTTTTCAGATATTAATTGCTTTTTCTAAAGCAGCATAGTACTGTATAGCCTGCTAAAAAACATAATTACGATTGGATATGAAATACTTCCTGTACAGAGTTCCACATCAGCTTGATAAGCATGTCCGTCAAAAAGTGTCTTCTCCGGAAAACCACAATGATTGTTACCGATGCTGTTGTTACTGCAGTTAATAATATATACCACTAATGCTGCATGAAACCTGTTCAGATAATGGGTTTAGTGAGCTTTTATTCTTAATACTGTGAATTATTTACAAGTGGTGCTGCCAGGTCATGTGTCAAAAAATGTCTTCACCGGAAAGCATTTACAGACATCGGGTTAAACAGAAATATATAGCGTCAACTGTACATTTTTCACATGTATAAGCCTTGATATTTTGTTAATATTTTTAAGGAAGATACGCTGTAAAAACCTTTGCTTGACTTCTATATAAATTTTAATTCAATTAAAACTTCAGATTTTCTCTTTTTGGTAACACAATATATATTAACGTCAGTCCATCTCGAGACTAACTGAAATACAAATATGTACATATTTTTCCATGCCTTATTCTCATACACTACAAGCAGATGTACTTATTCTAGAGACCCTGTACCTGTTATACTTTCACCCAGTGTCATTTAGACACTATTAGACCTGTAGCTCTGATACGTCACACAAAATATTCAAGTCTCATAAGGTGTTGACTGTTAACAAGAAACCACATAAACTATTTTTATTTTCGAGATACTGTGAACCCAAAATGTATACCCTGATTGTGAAACAGCCCACAGCCTCAAAATATTAAACAGCAGCATACCAGATGTTCCATCAATGTTTAAGCATGGATTATAACAGTTTATTTAGACTGGAGATATAGTGTACCTTGGAAGAAGTAGTACAACATGGGCTCCTCTGTAACATCTACAGTAACATTTACAACACCAATGTCATATTTCATAACAGAATCATCTCAGAACAGCGTCACTGTTCCTCCACCGCCTCGGTCATTTCCAGTCTAAACCACGTGACATCACAAGGAGAAATGAGTTGCACGTTAATCTCCATGTGAGGAGAGCTCGCTGGGAGGTAAGATGTTAGGACTGCAATCTGATTATCGAGCCCTTCGGAGGAAATGCAGACAGTCGAGACAGACAAATCTCTACAGCTTTCCACTCTAGCCTGGTCATCCCTAGTGTCTGAAACCTTAAGCTTCTCAGAGAGTGCATGTGCATTTGTACCTGCTCGCAAACATGACCCGCAGCGAGGAGAAAGTAGCAGCGTCCTCCTTCAGAGCCTTCAGCTCGTTGCGCAGTTTTAGCATGGTTTCAGACACCACAGCCTTCTCCGTCTCGTACTTCGTCTTCAGGTTGCTCAGAGCCAACTCAGCAGTCTGAAAGAAAATCATTCATCAGAAATATTTTTAAGGAAACATTTGAATACAACTTAATATTTGCTGCTAGTATTTAGCGAGATATTACACAGTCTATGCTAAAGGTGATCCGACCATGAGCCACAGAGTGTTGGGTAACTGTTCGCACACTTCCAGGCCACAACCTTCAGGATCCTAAAGTAATCTGACTGGTTCTTTGTACGTCTTTTTTATACACAGGCGACTTCTAAATATTAGCAATGATGCATAATTGCGATGATTCCACCATTTTTGAAGCATAGTAGTCACTGGATATCAACAAGCTCCTGACTTTTAAAGCTAATTCCATGTTTGCTAACAGGCTGTGGGGGAAGGTGTGTTTGGTCATCTTACTTAATGGTCTAACCTCTTGACCATGATGATTGCTTTAAAATGTCAGACTATAAAAAAATAAATAAATTAAAAAAAAAAAAAAAAAATCAACAACTTGGATGTCTGTGTAATACAAGATAACTGCCAAATCTCCCAGCGGCATAGCCAAATAATTTTATTTCTAGATCAGGGGTGGCTCATTGATTAAGGCTCTGGGCTATAATATGAAGGTTAGCGATTCAAGCCCCAGTACCACCAAGCTGCCACTGCTGGGCCCTTGAACAAGGCCTTTAACCCTCAGTTGCTCAGTACTATAAAAAAAAAATAAAATAAATGTAAGTCACTCTGAATAAGGGTGCCTGCCAAATGCCATAAATGTAAATGATCAGGGGTCTTCAAGCCTGTTCCTGAAGAGCTACCTTCCTGAAAACTTCTGCTCCAACCCTAACCATGCAAAAAGAAAGCCTTCTAAACCAACATGCTACACATGGACATATGTATATTTTCATCATCAGGTGGTTTTTACTTACATTATTGAAGTTACAATCTGCTAAAAACTGTTTGACAGCTTGCATTAACCAGTTTGAAAAGACTGATTCACTCTCGCGAGTGCACGAAATAGAAAGGGACATGAATCCAATGGTTCATAAAAGACAAGGTAATGGAAATAATAGTATACAGATATTATGCCAACAAGAAACTATCAATGTCCTGGCATGTTATAAAAAATGTATTTCTCAGTTTTTATTTACATTTGAAAAACAGTGGCACGTCCAAAATTATTCATACCCTTCTCAATAATCAATAGAAAAGCCTTTATTGGCTAATACAGCAATCAAAAGATTCCTATTGTTGCTGACCAGCTTCTTGCATGTCTCTACTGGTATTTTTGCCCAGTCATCTTTAGCGATGAGCTCCAACTCTTTCAGGTTGGAAGGTCTTCATGCCATCACCCTGATCTTTAGCTCCCTCCACAGATTCTCGACTCCGGCTGGGCCACTGCAAAACATATGTTTTTGCCATTAATCATTTCTTCACCACTTTTGCTGTGTTTTGGGTCGTTGTCGTTCAGAAATGGCCACTGGTGCCCAAGGCCAAGTTTCCCCTCAGACTGCCTAATGATGTTGAGAATCTTGATGTATTGCTCTTTTTTTCATGGTGCCGTTTACTATGATTAGGTTCTCTGGTCCACTGGCTGAAGAACACCCCCAAAGCATTAGGTTCTCACTACCATGTATGACAGTGGGGATGGTTGAAGCTTCTCCTCTTTTATGCCGAATGAAGGATACATCATTGTGGAGAAACAATTAAATTTTTCAATCTGACCATAAAACAGAAGACCAGAAGTCTTCTTCTTTGTCCAGCTGAGCATTTGCAAAGGCCAAGTGGACTTTTGTGTGCCTTATTCACCAGGATGGCCTTGTTGGTAATCCTTGGATTCTTTTTCACCTATATCACTATCCTCCTGGCCAGCACAGGTGTCACTTTTGGCTTCTGACCACATCCTCTGGGATTTTACAGTGTGGAAGGTCTCGTACATTTTAATACTTTGCACTGTATCCACTGCAACTTGAAAACATTTAGATATGGCCTTATAGCCCTTTCCTGACTTGTGAGCAGCCACAATGCGCAGCCGCAGGTCCTCAGTGAGCTCCTTTGTCTTAACCATGACTGTCCACAAACCAACTGCAGAGAGCTGCTGTTTTTTTTACATGTTGAACTGATTAAAACAGCTGTTCTCAGTGAATCAGGGTAATTAGGGTAATTGGACTATTTGGAATGGTATAGAACTTTGAAAACTGTCACAGTCTATGGGAATATCCAAAGGGTATGAATAATTTTGGACGCGCCACTTTGTTCAAATGTAAATAAAAGCTGAGAAGTAAAGTTTCCCACAAAAATGCCTCTTGTACATCGTCTTATCATCTTTTGGAGAAAGGTCTGTGTCTTTTCCATTCTAAAAAAACTTGCTGGCTGAATAAAAGTAACTAAGTCAAAGTTTGCCAGGGGTATGAATAATTTTGGGCTTTACTGTATGTTCAGTGTGCACTCTGATTGGACAAAAAAGAAATCCAGGGAATATGCAGAATACTCTGAATGAGAGAAGAGTCGAGTCCAACATGTCTGCAAAACTATACAACAAAATTGTACTCTGAGCAGAACAATGTCGGCGAGTAACCAAGCTAAACAATACCCTGATTAATTTTTATGAAGATGCTGGGATTCTATACTATAAATCTTAGCACTGTGTGAACTATAGACGTTTAGCGAAAAACACATCACTATTACATCTCGGAGTCGTTTGGAATACTGAGAGTCATTATACTTTTGTTATAGTGGCTAACAGTGGTGTCAAATTCTACATGTCTTGAAATAAAATACATTGTTGGACAATTTGTGCTTTTTTTTAATGCATTTTTGCCCCCGAAAACACATGTACATTTACAGACCACTATCAATTTCCATGATTTTGCCACACACTGCACAGACATGAGATAATCATGACTTTTCACATGTCACCCCCCCTCCTCGTGTGCAGAGTAACTGCTGTTTAAAAAACAAACAAACAAACAAACAAATAAATAAAAAGGCTCATATAACAGTGAGATTTAATAGAAAGAGACAAAAGTCCTGGATCCGCTAAAAAAGTGTTATATTTTGGTTGGAGATGAGCACTGTAGGAAGATAGCTTTACAGAAACGGGGTTCCCTGTTGTAGATCATGAGGTTAAGATTGGAAAGAAGAAAAAAAATATATTGTTGCAAACATTACACCCTCTCTGTACGCATGTTCAAGCAGAACACCACATTGCCTGCCTATTGCAAATTTACGAACATCACAGTAATGAAACCCCAAAAGGGGGGTGGGGGGTGATGGATGACCCCCCTGTGCTCTGATCACCCTGGCTCATCCTGTCAACCTATTTGTTGGGAAGTTTGAATTATTTAAGAGAAAAATAACTCAACAAGTCAGATTACTCTTTACTTTGTATTACATCATGCACTGTTGTGATGTCATACAGTTATGTCTTATAAATTAATAAATACTGATGCTTGAACTTCAACAAAAGATCTAAGTGCTTCTTCAGATAAGATCACACCTACAATGGAAAAAGATCAGTGACTGAAAGAGATCAGAGAGAGCATCCGAACAAAGACGACCAGACTGGGTAAAACTTGCAGAACAAGCTCTCATGTCCCACTGAGTTTGCTCAAGGCGATGACTTTCCAATACCACCATGTTGTGCTCATGAAACACTTTCCACAATGTACAAAAACAAAAAAAAATTCAGTATCAAGTTTCAATGACAAATGGATCCGATGTGAAAAAAAAACCTGCAGGAAGGCGGTGTGAGATAAAACATGGTAGAGTTTCAGTTCACAAGTTTACAGATTAACCACTAATGGCGAGTGTTTGAGGCACACCACCTTGTTTAACCCTCTCTCATCATTTTGAAGGGTCAGATATGTGAGGCATGGCTTCTGATGCTTCACACTACAAAGACACAACATGTGTTGGGAACTGTGGAGCAAATATACTTGTTAATAACTAAATAGGGTTTGTAATAGAACAATTTTACACTCCCGCAAATATCCAGCTATGTTTAATCCGATTATACTTTATTAACAGATCGGAAAACATCAAGGCAATTAGGTTAGTGTTGGAACTCCACAATTATACTATCACGCTACGTCATACAATCATTTCTCCTGAATAAAAAAGGAGAGAACCAACTGATATGAACCTGGAATTATGATCTCTTATGGCCCTGCAATGGTCTGGCGAGCTGTTCAGGGTGTACTCTGCCTTTGCCCAATGTTGGCTGAGATAGGCTTCAGCCTCCTCGGGACCCTAACAGGACTAAGGGGTTTGGCAAGTGAGTGAGTGACCTCTAAATCTATCACACGACCATCCAGGGAGCGCCGCCAGCATACACATGCCCCCTCCATGAAATGTAGTGCTGCCACCTGTCTCTTTACGAATTGCTGCGCATGTGTATTTGGAGGTACCCTAACACACTTGTAGGGAAAACAACATCCACCCCCTTGTACGAATGAGATCATAGACACCTATGATTGGCTGGTGATCGCTATGAGTGACAGGGGAGTGAGCGTATGCCATCCTTCCCTCCTGTAAGAGCTCGGCCAATTAGCTCCCATGGACTTCCGGTCACAGATAACTGTGGCATCATCTAAATCGGTGATCTCCAGGTTGATAGTCGTGCAGCCAAACTGCTTAATACTACGATTAGGGTCGCAGGGAGGCTGGAGCCTTTTTTAGCCGACACCGGGCGAAAGCAGGGTACACCCTGAACAGCTCAACAGAGCATCAAAGGGCTACACACACACACAGACAATTGAAAAACAGCTAATTAAACAAATGTGAATGTATTTGGACCGTAGGGGAAAAAAAACTACAGTACCCAGAGGAAACCCAGACAAGCACAGGGAGAACATGCAAACTCGCCACAGAAACACCCAAACCCAAGACCGTATCGCTGTGAGGCTGACGTGCTAATGACTATACCACCATGCCGCCCCTGGAATGATTCACGCAGGTGAACTTTTTTGATATTGTTAGGTGACAATGCCTGAAGGCTCCGCCCCTTTCTTTGTCGTCATTTTGTCATTAGTACCCACATACTCATTAATCGTCACATTGAGACATGACAACTAATTATAAACCGTGCATTAACAAGCAAAATTATTTAACAGTTAAAAGTGAATAGTGGAAGCCAGATAAAACTACACATTACCATAACGTGCGTACCTGTTTGTTTGCCTTTAGGACAGTCCTGAGTGTGGCGATCTGCTCTCTCTTGGTGCTTAGAAGAGACTTGAGCTTCAGCACTTCCTCGAGCAGAGCCTCTCGGTCAGATTCGGAGCTGCCCCCTAATGCAGAGGAAGGTAAGGCACCCCGCTGCCTGCACAGGTCGACGGCCACCTGAAAAACAATACAGGCATAATATAGGATAAAGTGATCATTTTGTAAATACTAATAAACCGTAATAATTTGTACTGTATGAACTACTTAAGGTCCAGCAGTACCAGCTCCGAGTTGTACACGGTCAGGAACAAGAAGTCAAACAATACTTTTCTCTTTCTTACTCAAAACACAAACAGTGATGTGTTAAGAGCCAAGCACCCCACTACAACACCATGTTGCCTGTGGATGATTTTATACATCATAGTTTTTGCGCTCTAATACAAGCATAATGTAATGTACAGCAATAGTGGTCCTGGGTCAGGGGAAACTCTGCAGTAGTGCTAGATCATATGACAAGGGGGCGTGGCCAAGAATATACAGTACATGTTGTGTGGACATTAGCTCATTACATGTGCTTGTCATTTTTACCTGTAGGTGTTTAATCTGGCAACGAATCACGGCCACCAGGTTGCGCACATTGGTGGGGTCCCTGAAGTCCAGTGTTGGAGAGCTGGGACCACTTCCACAGTTTGTAGAGGCATCACCATTCGCTGTTGCGATGTCCAATTCTACGCTATGTGCTCCCTTCCCCAATGCTTCTCCTGACCGTCGTTGCTTCCTGAACGATCCATGGTGGTGTTTTCTGCTGCCTCGAGCACCATCGCGGTAGTAATCCAGAGTAACACGGCGTGGAGTGAGGTTGTTGCACATGCAGACATGGTGGTACAGATTGGCCAGTTCTTCAGAGAAGGCCAGCAGCTCCTCCTGTGTGGCACTCAGGTGGCATTCGGAGTCAGTGGCTACACGGCGTGTGGCTCCGATCTCGAGCTCCAGCTGCCCGATACGCTCCTGGTCATGACGGCTGGACGCGATGCACTGGCGGATCTTGTCAGCCAGTTCCTGTGCCTCGGCCCTCCAGCGCTCCTTCTCCTGCAGGTGGCGCTCTTCCAGGGCTCGACAATGCTCGCCGGCCTCCTTCAGCTCGTCGCGCAACTTCATGAGCTCAGCATTGGCGGCACGCATCCGCTTCTCAAGCACCTCCGCACTCCTGGCATCTAGCTCCAGATCCTCATCATAATCCGGCTCGCCGTTTCCATTCTGCTCATGGGCTCTCATTCCTGACTGAGGGATGGAAGACGTGGAGCAACCCTGCAGGACTTCCAGATGCTGAGAGAGCTGCTCCACTTTCACTTTGTGCTCATCCAGGGCCACTTTAGACTGGGCCAGTGCCTCCTGGAGGTTCTGGACCGAACTGGCCAAAGCTGCCTTCTCCCTCTCGACCTGCAGAGAGGAAAACATGATATTGTTATGACTCAGGACAAATTAAATGATTGAAATTTTTAACAGGATTTTTTGCAGACCTGTATTTAATGGTTGGTTTAGTTTTATCAGATACAATAAAGAAAAATATTAAAATCATCGCCTAAAAATAAATATTAAAAATAAACCTTTTATAGTCTACAAAATATCATCAGAATTACTATCATTATTTTCATCATCAGAATTATAAATTATTGTCATAATTATCATCACTATCACCATCAGAATTATTGATATCATCACCATCATCAGAATGATCAATATTATCATAATTACTGTCATTATCATCATCACTATTAGTATTACCAGCACCATCATCATTACAGAATGGTCAAAAAGTAAAATCTGACTACCTTTTTACTACACAGATTAAGAAAAACAGGCACTGCAAGTTTACTAAGCGAAGGAAGCTGCGCATGTTTGTTTGCAGGTTTCTAATTTGCATATTCATTGTTTGAGGAAGTAAAAAGGAATGTGGCCCTCTCCTCCCTTGTCTGCTTTCATTACATTTTCTTGTGAAACGGACATGTAATGCAAGACCATTCTAAACAGAAGACCCTGTTTTCATTTGAAACACCATGTGTACAGATCTATACTAGCTGTCCTGTCATGGGACGCTCCAAAAAGCTTCATACAGTTTTAAAAAAAGGGTTGAAAATAAGCCCTAATTAATTACTTTATTCTTGCTTCCTATCCATCCATCTATTCTAAAGAGCAGATGGTTACAAGCTATTTCAAAACAAAGTGGAGGGCTGGTAAGAGTCTTCTGAGTATAAGATCTTGAACAGGATGTGGTTTAAATACAGGAAGAAGATTTTAAGCCTCATAGAAAGTCACGAGAGGTAACGGGTTTAAACAGCTAATCATTTTTGGTTTGATTAAATAAAGACGGTATAACTTGCACAAGCAACAATACTTTTATGCTACATCAAAATTTTCTCTCTTTATATCGCAGTAAAAGCATTTTAAATATGATTGTGTGTGTGTGTGTGTGTCTTTGCTTCTTTTGAGGCTGGTTCATTGCTATCTATGGCAGGAATCCAGCATCATTAAACAAAACAAAAAAAAAAACCCAAAAAAAACAACAATGTACAAGTGTATCCATCCCCCAAAGTTGAGACCTTCAGGAAAATGAGTCAAAATCCTTCCTCATGAGAACTGAACGCCCACCTGCAGCAGCTGCTGTTTGAGCTTCTGAGTGTCGGACAGATGGAGTTCACTCAGCAGGTCAGCCACCAGCCCAGGAGCCTGAGGCCGAAAAAACACGTCACTGCTCCTGGGAGTAGAGCAGTGCTGCTTCTCTCTTCCTTTCGAGTAGCCACTGTCCTGCTCTTCATCCCCCCGTTCCTTCTCCTCTGCAGCCTGATCTCCGTCCAGGGTGTCGTCCAACTGCAGGTCCAGGTGCACCACTGAATCGAATGGGTTGGGAGTGTGAGCGGCTAGCTCTCGTTTTAAACTGTTCTTCTGCTCTCGTTCTTCCTTTAGCGCCTCGAGGGCCTCGTCCAGCTGTCTCTCAGCAATCTCGCGGAGCCGACCGGCCTCCTCCATCTGTGCTCGCAGGAGATCCTGTTCCTCATCCTTCTGCGAGAGCTCCACTTTCAGGGCCTCAAACTCCACCTGAGGGCAGACGAGGAGAATTGAATTAACTCATTGTGGATGCTTACTTGGATGAACAAATTATGAATAGTGAATCACTGCTCAGTCATGGACTGTTTCTGTGACTCTGCCTGTAGGCACTTTTTTATTCTTTTCTAGTGTGACTAGTATGACCTCAAAACGATTTTTGCCAAACCCCTTAATCCTATCAGGGTCGCGGGAAGGCTGGTGCCTATCTCAGCCGACACCGGGTGAAGACGGGGTACACCTCGAACTGCTCGCCGGACCATTACAGGGCAACACAAACAGAACCATTCACACTCAGGGGCAATTCACAAGAGCCAAGTAGCCTAATGTGCATGTCTTTGGACTGTGGAAGGAAACCGGAGTACCCAGATAGGGAGAAGATGCAAACCCCACACAGAAACACCCAAGCCCGGAACACGAACCAAGGATCCTATTGCTGTGAGGTGGATGTGCTAACCAGTACGCCACCCCTTTTGCAAATCAAACATTACAAAATGTATGAACTCACTAGATGAACTCCAGAATCCGTGTACAAAACAGTCAGCATATCTGAACATCTAATCTGGCTCGAAACAGTTCAGAACATCCTGAAATTTTATCAAGGTTTAACATACTCCCTATTCAAGTGTCCCATTTCAGACCATTTTCAGGGAGATATGAAGTTTTTCTGGTCATGAACATGAGACTGCAGACTGATTCACTTTGTTGAGCTTATACAGGAAGGAAAACAGATAACCTAGGAAAGTTTACATTTTGAAGATCCAACACGTTTCATGTGTCACATATGCTTAAAAATATTCAAATAGTTCAGTTTCCTGTTTATTCAAAATTTAAAACATGCCAATAAATTGTCTTTGCATCTAAACTGACTGAATAATAGTGAATCTCTCAGTCATTAGCCGAACCGTTTAGTTCTATTAGGGTCACGGGGAGGCTGGAGTCTAACAGCTTGCCGGATCATCACAGGGCCCACAGTCACGTACATCTAGCGGCAATTTTTGGAACAACTAATTAGCCTAATGTGCATGTCTTTGGGCTATGGGAGGAAACCAGAGTACCTGGAGGAAACCCATTCAAGCACAAGGAGAACGTGCAAGCTCCACACAGAAACACCCTCGCCGCGCCCAGGTCTTTAACCCAGGACCTTCTTGCTGTGAGGTGGACGTGCTAAATACTACGCCACCATGCCACCTTCCAATAGTGAATTGGATTTTAAGTTGCGTGATTGGAATTTAATTTTTAACCATTAACAAACAGCCCTACCTAACACCAGTTTGTCTGTTGGGATCAATAATCATTATTTCGTCAGAATCGTCAAAGCTCCATGCTGAACAAATGACAACTTCATCCTAAGAAAGGATCAACCCCTCCCTTCAATAACACACAGATTGCTTTTAAACAGAAGTGTCAAGATGTGCGGAGAGGCTTCAGGAGAGGTCGCTTGTGCAAGCTGGACAGTAACGGAGCAGGGGCTATTGTCAAAAAAGGACAGAGAACACTGTACCTACAATAGGAGCGGTTGTGCTGCCCTGATTACAGTGAGACTTGACCCCACCCCCCACCACCACCACACACACACACTCACTCACTCTCACACACACACACACACACTCACACACACACACTCTCACATACACACACACTCACTCACACACACACATTCACTCACACACACACATTCACTCACACACACACATTCACACACACACACACATTCACACACTCACACACACACACACACACACACACTCTTACACACACACTCACATACACACACACTCTCACACACACACACACTCACACACACACTCTCACACACAAACACATTCACACACACACACTCACACATTCACACACACACTCACACCTAGGAGTGGTTTGGAACAGCCAGTTAGCCTATTGTGCATGTTTTTTGACTGTGGGAGGAAACCAGCATACCCGGAAGAAACCCACCCAAGCATAGGGAGGTTTCCACGTTTTCATGTGGGTTTCCACAGGATTCTCTATTTTCCTTTGGGCTACCCAGGCTCCTCCCACATACCAGGAAGCAGACTCGTTCTGGTAAATAAGCCTGACACATGATTCGGTGTGTGAGTTTGTGTATACATGCTGTCGGTAATGCACTGCTGCCCCAATCCGAGTGTCCAGGCCTACTCCAGCCTCACGTCCAGGGAGCCCAGGAGAAACGCCTTCACGTCTATCACAGTAACTCTAACAAACAGCCTTAATGAGCATGTATGAAAGAATAGTCATGTCATGTAAATCATGTGAAGGTGCATTATAACATGTTATACCACAGATAATTATACATGGACTAACATTTAATCATTTTATAATAATATTTTATTCCTCAATGTCACGTAAAAGATAATTCATCTATATATTATAAAAGATACAGTACAGTACACTCTGTTCTGGATTTCATGTGTAGAGTTTATGTAAGCGTTTCTCTATAACTACAACACTGTCCAGGATGTTTTATGAGTCTGTTGTGGCAGCACTATCCTCTATGCTGTTGCATGCTGACACGATTCATTCTCTTTATATAGATATTAATTTATTTAATACTAATAACTTTAGACAAGTATATTTTCATATGTATATTTGTATATAGATATTTGGCATTTATATTATTCTTTTCTTTACTTGGTATGGAGCAACTGTGTGCACACAATTTCCTCTGAGATCAATGAAGTATTCTGATTCTGATTCTCTTACACTAGAGAGCACTCGAACATAGTGTGAAGCGGTTGTCAGTAAGTATCAGTGTTTCGGTTTTCATCACTGAAATGACTCTTGCAGGTTAGGGTTCGGTGAGGAGGAGGAGAAACAGAAGAAAGTGTGATTTTCCATCTGCCTTCCACAATGATGTGAAAGTACCCTGACCTTCTCTTTATGTCAACTTGACATTACACTAAGTGAGTATGAGTAGGATATGAGTAAGCTTTTTATTTGCATATGCACAGCGCCTTATCATATTTTCTCTTCATTTGGACTTTGTACCTGTGAATTGACTAGACATCACTAAACATCATGATTGAGCATTGAACTACATGATTCATGTATTCATAATTCATAATTCATTCACTAACTGCAATTTCTACATTTTAATTAGTTAAAGAATGGTATCATATTGTAGTGTTAAATCAGGTCAATTATATTACCATAAGTGCCGATTAAAAATGTTATATAGTACCATAAGGTTAGATTATACAGGATACATGTTTCACCCTATACCATGATATAATACCTAGATGCTAATTCACACAGGATATATGTTTTTTCTCTGACAAGTTCAGCAGTTCAATCCCCACTATCACCACTGTTGGGCCCTTGAGCAAGGCCCTTAACCCTCAATTGCTCAGTTGTATAAAAATAATTGTAGGTCGCTCTGAATAAGAGGGTCTACTAAATGCTGTAAATGTAAATGTAAACTTAAACTTCCACCTGGTGATATGTCTGCTCAGAGGGGGCTGATTTCTGACATTGGACATGAAAAAAAAAAAAATCAAAGTTCATATGAATCCCTAAAACATAAAAGTTCATAATCAAGAAGTGGAAATTTTGTTAAAGTTAAGACAAAAATACTATGAATTTGGAGAAAAGCTCCAGAAACTGCTTGCCTGACAGTTGAGAGGTTTACAAGCCAGCAGATCAAGTTAGATCCAAATCTGGTGAGATGATCTTTGGTCCTAAGGGGATAAATGAGTGATTTAGGGAATATTACCAACAATTATATACATCAAAGGCAAAGGGGAACATCTCTGATTGGATGGCACATCTGGACCTTCCTAAACTGAGCGATGTAGCTCTGAAGGCGATAGATGCTGACATCACCAACCAAGAAATTTTAGATGCTATTAAATCATTTCCTAATGGTAAGAGCGCTGGTCCAGACGGTTATGGCATATAACTGTATAAAAATACCCAGAGCAGGTCGCTCCACTCTTGCTGAAAATATTTACTTATTTACTTGAAAGGGTTTCCATAATAGGCCGTGCCAATGCTACCAAGATGGTCAATCTACAGAGATTTCTATACTTATTCCAAAATCTCCCCACTTTCATGACCAAATCATTCTTTTAAACTTTATATTCCACAATCATACCCTTTATGTGGCATTTCAAAGCTCACAGAATATCAAAAACTCATCTATACAAGTAAAGAGAGAGGGGTGGATTAGGCTTACCATGCTTCCCGCACTACTACTGGACAGCAAACTAAAGAGCGCTAGTCTACTGGCAGGAAGGTTACTAAATGGGGGTCTTAACAGACACTCCTACTGGGGTTGCTACTGAAAAGAAAGATGCTATAAACAGTTCACTTCCACCTCTCCTTTTTTCAGAACTTGGACTACCTGCAAACACAAAGGCCCATGATAGAATAATTTTGAATAGCTTGAAAATCTGGCAGCAAATTAAGAAGAATTGTAAGCTGCCAGGTAGCACCATTCATGCTCCAGTTTACTGTAATCACACATCCCTCCATCTCTCTTAGATGCAACTTTTGACAGCTGGGGACTGACTGGTATCGTCATTATGAAAGATGTATACATTAACAATCAGTTTGCTTTATTCACACAATTAAAGGAAAGGTTCTCTACCCCATCTACACATTTATTTAAGTATTTACAAGTTAGAAATTTTGCCCACCAGAATGTACCTAATTTTTGAGCTGCCTGAAAAAAAAAGATACACTCTTGCAGGGCCCACCTGACTCCAAAAATATGATTTGATTTGTGTTTTCTGAACCGACAAATGATACACAATCTATTAAGACAGCATTGGGAACTGATCAAATCTGCTTGGTTTTTCACACATTCGTAGACAAAGAACCAGCAAGGTCTAAAGAAGGCGGTTCCTTACACCTCTCTTTTGGGGATTTATGGTCCCTAAAAGACTCCTGGAGCTCACAATGTTTATATAAAGGCAGACAGGCTGGGGTCTGTGGAGATATGAAGCTTTTCAAATGGAGTCAGGATACCGAGTCTGTAAAGAAAAAAATAAAATCCGGAGTCTTTGTATGGCCAGTGTTTTCACCAGCTTACCCTTTTAAAAGTAAAAAGGTGGGAATACAGGTGCAAGCACACATAAGTGGAGTAGATGAAGTAACTTGAGTAGCAGCGTAAAGTGAGCTCTGTGCCGTCCCGCACCTAAGAAGCACAATTCCAAGCCAGGATACTTGCAGAATCTGCTATGATACGGGGAACAAGGACAATCAGTTGATCGTGCCATGTGACTGCACGGGTTGCATATGCTTCGTGCACCGAGGTTGCCTCAACCAATGTATTAAGAGCTCAAACACGTGTAGGTGTGAACTTTGTAAGGCCGAGTTTATCATGAAGGAGGGGTTGAAGCCACTGCGCGAGTGGGAGCTTTCTCTACGCCATTTTTAGTTTCTGGAGCTTCTCTACGCCATTTGGCGTTTCTGTAATTTTTCTGGGATTCACCCCAGACCCAGTTCTGCTGTCACTTGTGATCATTCTACCCAAACTCCTCCTGCCACTCAGGATCAATCCACCCAGGTGAATTGTAGGGATCTTCCCCCAACACCAAATGTCTCCCCAAGTTCGGGGGGGTACTCCCCGGACTGTCACGATTTTCTCCCTTCACCTAGTTATTCACCGACTTCGCCATCTGAAACACCTTCTCCGGGTCTGCACCCCATTCCTACAATTCCTCTGGACTGGCTGGCTGACCTGTGACTTTTAATAAACTTGCTATTGCTATGTCTGTCTCTAAGTGTGGTTATTTTACACAAGGGCCCATGGGTCTACAGCATTAAACATTAGCTTACATGGTTTAATTAGGGTTTACATGCTACGTGACTACATATCATAATCTAATGGTAAATCAGCCTACATTGCAATAAAATGCTGATTAAACATTATATAGTTTCATTAAACATGATATAGTTTCTTAAGACCAGGTTACAAGGAGTATAGAGTTTACCTAAAGACTACTTCACACAGGATATGTTTTTCTCCAACAAGAGTGAGATAGAGAGAGATTGTTTTTATATCCTACTTTGGAACATTCTACCCACAAGGAAAGAAATTCCTACTTTTGGATGTAGAGGAGAATAAAAAGGTCCCTATGGGAAAACTGATTTTTAATATGAAATAAAAAAAGATTTATATATAAACTGAAGGAGCCAATGGGTTTAATTTTGTTTACTAGGTTAGTATTACAATGGCACAGTGGTTAGCACGTCTGCCTCACAGCACAAAGGTCCTGGGTTCGATTCCCAGGCTCGGGGTGTTTCTGTGTGGAGTTTGTATTCTCCCTCTGCTTGCATGGGTTTCCTCTAGGTACTTCGGTTTCCTCCCAAACACAGCACAGTATGTTAATTGGCTGTTCCAAATTGCCCCTAGGTGTGAGTGTGAGTGAGAATGGTTTTATGTGTGTTGGCCCTGCAATAGTCTGGCGATCTGTTAAGGGTGTTTCCCGCCCTTGCCCAGAGTCAGCTGATATGGGTGCTGGCATCTCCGAGACCCTAATTAGGAGTAAGAGGCTTAGAAAATGAATGAATGAATGAAAGGTTGGCATTATGTAAGTGTTGGGTGAAGTAATTAGATGTAGATGTTAGTAATTATGTTAATGTGGGGTCCTCTCAGGTTTAGAAGTAAACATCACTGTGTGTGTTAGAGAAAAATATAAGCTACTTATTAACCGAGCGTTATATATTCAGCAGCATTTGTTTGTTTGTTTGTTTGTTAGCAGGATCACACAAAAACTAAACCGATTTTCATGAAACTTGGTAAAGGGATGGGGTATTGGCCTGGCAAGAACAGGCTGTAACATTTTGGAGCATAATGCTATCTGTAATTAACATAGGGCAAAATGTTTATCCAACACCCACTAGGGGGAGACATTTCATTATAACTTTGCCAAGTTATAATAATCCATTTGTTCCTGGTAGAGGGATCTCTGCTTCTCACCCAGGAGGGTCGGCCTGATGGTGTTGAATGCACTGGAAAAGTAAAAAAAACATGACCTTCACAGTGCTTGCCGGCTGGTCCAGGTGTGTAAGCAAACTGAAGGGGGTCCAGATGTGGTCTCACCATGGGTCAGAGCTGATCCAGTAAAAGTCTCTCGAGGGTCTTCATGACATGTGAAGTCAGTGTCATTGGTCTGTAATCCTGGGGCCACTTGGACGTGGGCTCTTTGGTACAGGAACGAGGCATGATGTCTTCCACAGCACAGGAACCCTTTGTAGACTCAGGCTCATCATAAAGATGTAATGTAGGACTCCACAGAGCTGGGGGGCACAGGTTTTAAGGACACAGGTGCTCACCAAAACAATAACAAAAATAATTAAATAAAAGAAAAGAAAACAATGTTATAAAAAAGGTTTCCGATATCAAGAAATCTATAAAAAGAAAATAAATAAATAAATAACAGAAAAAGAGCATTTAAAAAGGGTCAGATTAAGAAAATTAAAAGTAAATAAAATAAAGAAAAGAAAAGAATATGTATAATGAAATTAAATACAATAAAACACAAGTAAAAATAAAGAGAATTAAATGATGTAAAAATTATAAATGTAAGGATTATTCTATGTTGGGAAAATCCCTCTTTTCTCTGTAACTCCCTCTCTGCCTTTCTCCTTGACACCTTCGATCTCCGGATCCGGGAGCAGCTTGAAACAAACAGTCAACACAGGAGTTCTGTATGACAGTTTATTTTCAAGACAGTCTCAGAAAACACTCCAACAACTTCAGTATTTAAAGGAGTCT
>JAOUQZ010000034.1:5306148-5330890 GCA_028564935.1 Neosilurus hyrtlii
TGTACCTACAATAGGAGCGGTTGTGCTGCCCTGATCACAGTGAGACTTGACCCCCCCCCCCACCACCCCCACACACACACACACACACACACACACACACACACACACACACACACACACACACTAACTGTCACAAGACACCTCTTAACAAAGGCTGACTTCATTCCACATAGACTACTTGTGGCACTGCCCACAATTACACAGCAACTTCCCCGCACTGAATCTTTCGAGTATCGCACATTAACACGACAGCTGCATCTCAAAGGAAGTGTTATAACACCCAGCCCACAACACACACGCACGCACATACACAAACACACACCTGGTTCTCTTTGAGCACAGAGATTTGTTTCTGCAGGGAGATGTTCTCTTCCTCCAGTTCACTGTTGTCCTGAAGCTGCTGCAGTTCTCGAACCTTAAATTCCTTCACCTCCTCTCTGACACGAGCCTTCTCAGCCTCCAAACCATCACATTCCTAAAGTGGACGGGACACACACACACACACACACACACACACAAAACACAGTCTTATTAATACTGAGGATACAGATCATAGAAGAATTTGCTCTAGGATATCAGATATTTTTTACTTTTAAATTCAGATGTACTCCAGCGATAACACTGGGTCAATTAAACAACACGCTGATTTAAGTCCAGTCATTCTGCCTGAGGATGTTTATGACTCATGAGAGATCGGTTTGATTTTCTCTTAATGAATCTAAAATTGTTTGGTTTAGTTGCTGGATACTGAAATGCACACTAGCTGAATTAACTCACCCTGGCTGTCAAAATGATTGTGATTCTCCTTCACAGTCACATCCTGTTCAAGAGATTTTGTGGTGGTGTTTGAAAAGAAAGTCTGTACATCTTATTTATTACACAGAAAATTAAAGGTTAGATACTATAGCCGCCAGCCCCCCCCCCCGCCCCCCCCCCCCCCCCCCCACACACACACACACACTTCGCCGTTCTTCAAGAAGCTGCTTCCCCACCTTCCCCTGAAATGCTGATTTTGAGTGTGCACAGGACAGTCTGTTTGGCTTCCTCCTCCTATTTATGATCTTTTCCACTCTGCTCTGATTGGTTGCCTTTCTGCAACTGCAAGCTCCACACGCTGTGCTTGGAAGGCAGACCAAGTTGTGGAATGGGGGAGGGCAGTGGGGGAAGGCCAGGTAATCAGACAGGCCAACACACCATGACACACAACGTATAAATAAAATGAAATTGGTGAAGCCTTGTCTTTACAGACAGCACAAACATACGCTAACCTTATTATCTGGAAACCAGAGCACCCAGAGGAAACCTACACAAGTCCGGGATGAACATGAAAACTATATAAATAAATTTAAAAAACGCCCGAGCCCAAGCACTAAACATACATATACATCATAATCTGAGCATGTGGGGGGGATTTCCCACGCTGTTACATTATGCTCCACACTGCAGAGGCTTCAGTGGTGGAGGGTGTGTTCTACCATATGGAACCAACGCCATCTGTGTAAAGAAACACTGTTTCCTTAACACTGGCCAGTCAGCTGTGAACGACCTTGATCTCTTATTCCGGCAGAAACTGAACCCGAGCCTGGGTTTGAATTACAGTACCTGAAAAGAAACGCACCTATGATCAGATATCACTGCCTGTCTCATGATGTGCGGTCTTCTTATTTATCTGAAGGTTTGAAAAACTGACTTACACTGAGCTGAGATGAATATAATTATTCCATATCCCGGTATGAGCATTAAAGTAAAGTAAACATCACCATGTAGTGACCTTGGGGTAAAAACTACTGAGAAACATCAAATGCACATGTGGTACCTTCTTTAGTTGAGTAGAAAGACCGCTCAACCTCTCGTTCTCAGCCATGCTGTTGGCCAGTGCCATCCGGGCCTGCTTTAGCTCCGCCTGCAGCTCATCCATCCGAGTTGCCATGGCAGCCTCCTTACTGGCTGTCTCCTGGAGCAGATTCTCCTCTCGACACTGCCCATCTGCTGTTGCACGTTTATGGCTGCTCACTGAGTCGGCTAGCGCCTGCTCGCGCACACACACACACACACACACACACACACACACACACAAACTGTGAACACAAAAATCTGACTGCATGATTAGCCTTTTACCTACATTACATGAATTACAACTAAAGAAGAAAAAACACTCTGACATGCTGAAGCTTGCCAAGTCTGATTCGACCTCACATTCTCAATCTGCTCACAAGCAAGGCACTGCAGTCTCAGGATCACATGATCCAGCAACGGGGTCTCTTCTGCACTCAACACGAATGGATTTACAGTACACCGCAATGCTACAGTACGTGATAAATTACTATAGACTGAACCGGGTCTGAATAGGCCAGACATTAGAAATCATGTCCCTCTCATTCTCCGAACAAACCCTGAGTGAGAGGAACGTTGTAAAACACGGTCAAGAGTGGCGCCTTTAGGACAAATGACTCGGATATGGAAATGAGAAAGCGAGGAGAAATCTCGGTGGATGTGGTTCATCATTTATATGGTTTATTGTTCCAGGCCATTTAACAAGCCTGTCCACCACATCCCACTTCACTGTGAGCACTTACAGGCACATTTCCCTCACTGTACTGCTTCCTTGATTTCATGCTCTGGTAACCACCACTGCTAATCTCCCTGCTATCCAACTGATGTCATCCACAGCCATTTAACTAACTTTTCCTTGTGTGTGAGATGAGGATAACGCACAGAACACCCCCCCCCCCCCCCCCCCCCCCCCCCCCCCCCCCCCCCCCCCCCCTCTCTCAGACTGGTCTGGACGGCTGAGCTAAAAAGTGTCTGACTCCAGATCACGGCCTATTTCATTGGTGGATCTTTATACTCACTCATTTGCTGAACCACTTAATCCTTTTTTTAGGGTTGTGGGGAGGCTGGAGCCTATCTCAGCCAACACTGAGCAAAGGCAGGGTACACCCTAAACATTTCACCAGACCATTAAAAGGTCCAATGCAAAACACACAACCATTCACACTGGAAAAACCAATTAACTGCAATGTGCATGCCTTTGGACTGTAGAAGGAAACTGGAGTACCCAGAGGAAGCCCCAGACAAGCACGGGAAGAAAACGCAATCTCCACATAGAAACCCAAAACATAGAAACACCCGAGCCCAGGACTCGAACCCAAGACGTTTTTACTGTGAAGCGGCCGTGCGAACCACTACACCACCGTGCCACCCATGGATGCTTACACGTCCTACAAATGATGTCAGGAGCTGTGAGGATGAAATTCATCACCAGCTATGTTTATAATCGAAAATTCTTCGTTTCACTGATTCTCTGTTGCAGACTATAATGCACTACAGTGAACACACTAATATAAACCTCTGACCTGGCTCGCAGCCGGATGTACAGCCAGAACTACTACTAGCTACTTCTCATCAATCAGACGTGAGAATTTAACAGCAGCTTGCTCCAAACATTTCTGTAACACGAACTCATCTGGGCATGTACTACAATTCCACTGCTGAGTCGTCATCGCGAAATTTCGAATTCCACAGGAAATGCATCTTGTGTTCGCTGCACAGCATTCTCCATGAGGGTGGTGATGGAATGGTGAGTCCTCACCCAACCCTATGAATGGCATATTTTATGCCAGCTAATTTTAGACGGGTTAGAAATTCCATTCAGCATACCGGCCTGACATCTTAAGTGTTAATGAATGCACAAGTTAAAATATCATACACACCCTGGCCATCATTCTGGCTTTAAACTTTATGATGTCTTTGTTTCAGTGTCCGGGTTTATTTTGAAATTCATTAACCACTATACTCCTGGCAGATGACATGACAAGTCTGCTACAGTCCTGTAATAAATAACAAGCTGGCCATGTATAATCCACGTCCATGTGTAAAATAATAATTCACAGGAATTGACAAACACCCAATTTTGCCTTTAGTTAACAAGACTTCCAAACACTTAATTTGTGTACGTTCAGATGATTACATAACAAAATGTCAAGCTCTGACATCATGATACATCATATCCTGACCAGAAACCTTCATGTAAACACTAACACTGTAGAAGTGAATAAATCCTGTGCTTTGGGAGCAGTTATTACTGCAATATCAGTATGTACAGATATCTGAAACATGATTTTGATAACTGAAATGTACAGCCTTTACACACTGGGATCGCACAATATAAACCAACTCTCATACTACTATAAACATGACTCAATACAATATATTCTTGAATTCATTCTTTCACCCCATTTCCCCCCCAATTTTAGTCATCATCCAATTCCCACCTGACCAGGGAGGGGCATAAGCATGCACATGCCCTCTCCATGACATGCAAGACTGCCACCCGCCTTTTTCCCCCCAACTGCTGCGAATGCATATTTGTGGGCAGCCCTCGTACGAATGAGCTCACAGCCCCACTGTGACCGGGTTGTCACTGCTGTCCTACCCAGTGCAGCTAACTGGGTAATAGGCTGGCTATGTCTCTCACGGTCTGTGGTGTAAAAGAAACATTGCTGACTTTTGTAAAGAGTAGGCTGCATTGCCGTCAGCATGTGATGGCCTGGTGAGTTGTCCAGGGTGTACTCTGCCCTCGCCCAGTGTCGGCTGAGATGGGCGCCAGCCACTCCATGACCCTAATTAGGATTAAGCGGATCAGAAAATGAATGAATAACTCTTCCCAGTTCATGATGCACAAGGGTCTTCATTCATTTGATAATAATAAGAATAAACTTTATACTATTATTTATTATGATAGTATAAACTTTATTCTTATTATTATCAAATGAATGAATAACTCTTCCCAGTTCAAGATGCACAAGGTTCTTCATTCATTTGATAATAATAAGAATAAAGTTTATACTATCAAAATAAATAATACAAGTTTATATAATATAAACTATTTGAATGAGAGCATTAATATAAATTGACCAATCAGAAGAGAGAACTCAGCAGCACTGTTGTAGAAGATTTGGTAGATTAAAATATTATTTCAAAACTTATCGGTGGTTTATGTGTCAATATTCATTCATTCATTTTATGATGATTAATTAAACCTAATTAGGGTCACGGGAAGGCGGCCACTCATCTCAGCCGACTATGAGTCGCAGAGTACACCCTGGACAACTCGCCAGGCCATTGCAGGGTCAATATTTCTGTAATAATGAAGTACAAACATGAATACTTTCTAAGCCCCACCACACACAGTCATATCCAAAATAGTAGGAAGTACAAGTACAAAGGGTTAAAACTAAAATAAAAAAAACATCATGACTACATGAACACGACATCCTTCCATGTTACTGCTATCTGCAGAAATCCGACCCGACTTGGCTACTGAAGATGTCCACCTGCTCCCTTTGGACCCACACCCTCTCTGCAAATACCCTTCCTCAAGCAATCTGTCTGGCTCGCCTGCACTTATACAAAACCCGTTATTACCCACTTCCCATGCAATAAGGACTGACCTCACGGAGCTGCTGCACCTCCAGTTTCAGGGCTTCGTGCTCCTCCTCCAGCTGGCTGTGTTGGGTTTTGAGACTGGCGCTCTCTTCTAGCACGGCCAGGCCGTAACGTGCCGCCTGCAGCTTCTCCTCGTTGGCCTCCTGGAGTTCGGCAGAGAGCCTCTCCACCTCAGCCCGGAGGCTCGCTCCTGCTGTCGCCTCCATGTCTTCTTCCTCCAGCATCCTTACACAGCTGAAGAGACCCGTCCCCTCATGGCCCTGCCACACACCAGAGGGCTTACTGTAAGACTTGTGACCATCAAGAGCACTCGGTCACATGGTGCCCTTCCATGGGCTGTACAGAATAGGATTTTGTTTATCAGCTTAAGAGACTTTCGGTCACTTTCACCAGGGATGTTCAAGAGCCTGACAAGTAAAAGCATGGTGCAAAAGTATGTGCACCCTTAGTAACCAACAGTACCATCAACACCATCATCATTATAATTAACATTTTCTTTCCTTTCTGTCACTTAAAACCCTGTTTTAACTTCACACACTTTAAATAAAAACCTACAATCGCCCACTGTGACATTTTCCTACCCAAACAAAGCAAGCAGAGTGTTATTTATTTACATCTTTCAGCCAGGCAGCTAAACGTTAGCTTAACATGGATTCTCTTTTAAAAAAAATACCTAAACTAAAAACACCAAAATAAAAAGTTACACAGGAAGGAGTCAGACAGAACACAGGACCCATTAAGTGTTATGTGCTAAAGCTCCACGGTTGTGTCTGGAGAGAGCAATGCTCTCATCATTGGAGTGCTAGCCGTGTCACAACACAGGTAGCAAGAAGCTAACCACATCCATAGCTGTATGGAGGAGGTGGTAGCAGTTAGCATGCTCGGGTTATAATCAATTGCTTTCGACTAGACTCAAAAACAGAATGAGGGGGCTTTGTGTGTGATTTGTCAAACCTGAACCAGCTATTTTAAACAAGCTAACAGTGCTAATTATCACAGAAACGCTACGCCGTGATGCTAGTAGCTAACCGTTTTTAATGTAAAACGCCCACACACATTGCTAGCTGGCTAACCAGCCACGTTTCTAACAGCACAGAATGGATGTTAATCTTAAACCAGCTGGTTACACACAATATTTATATAAATATTTATGACTGACCGAGTAAACCGGATTCGTAGCTGATTGAAATCCGTCCTCGGTGCCTGTCAGTTCCTCTCCACCGCTACCGTGTGAACGATGTGACACCCTGCAAACACTGCAGAAGCTCTTCACAATAAGTCGAGGGGTTTATAAAGCGGATGATGAAGAATATTCCTGTTAAATCCTCCTCCTCCTTCTTCTTCTTCTTCTCGCGCGCCGAGCTGCGGCTCATCAGTGCATGACGGGTTCTTTCTTTCTTCACCGCTTCCTTGCCAACGTCATCGCCGTAATCCAATCCTATTGGACAAGCGGTGCACTACATCATCCTGAGAAGCACAGAGAGCTCTCTCTCCCTCTGTCTCACTCACTCACTCACTCACTCCATCCATCCTCCTACACAGACACAACCACTCACACTCACACATCTACTGGCAGTTTGGAACAGCTAATTAGGCTAATGTCTGTACGTGGGAGGAAACCAGGGTGCCCAGAGGAAACCCATGCAAGCGCAGGGAGAACATGCAACCTCGAAACAGAAACGCCCTCGCTGAAGCCCGGGACTCGAACCCAGGATCTTGCTGTGAGGCGAATAGAGGGGGTTAAGTGGTAAAGGCGATGGGTTAATATTCCGAAGGTCAAAGTTCAATCCCCACTAAGGCTCTTGAGCAAAGGCCCTTAACCCTCAATTGCTCAGTTGTATAAAAATAATCATTGTAAGTCGCTCTGGATGAGAGCGTCTGCCAAATACTGTAAATGTAACGAATAGTGCTAACCACTATACCACCATGCTGGCCCACAGCTCATAGAACTCACTCCCACTCAGTCAGATCCGCTTAATACTACTTGGGTCGCAGGGAGGCATCTCAGCCGACTCTGGGCGAAAGCAGAGTACACCCTGAACAGCTCACCAGCCCATCACAGACTGCCAACACATGGAGCCATTCAAACACACACTCACACCTAGAGGCAATTTGGAACAGCTAATCAGCCTGATGTGCATGCTTTAGACTTTTGGTGAAAACCCATGCAAGCACTGGAAGAACATGCAACTTCCTCACAGAAACTCACTTGCCATGCCTGAGCCTTGAACTAAGGACCTTCTTGCTGCGAGGCCGTGCTAACCATTACACCTCCTGTGTATTTTTTTAATCCTGCTATTTAGGAAAAGGATTAAAAAAACTTTTTTAAGAGAAGAAACGCTATTGATGAAATGTATCCACTAGTACTAATACTAATAAATAACAATATTCCATTCAATTCAAAACCAATGAACCCTTATAGAGGAACGAAGGAATCAAATCAGTCACTGAGATCATAGGTTATGTGCATCTCACCACCATGTGGTCACTAAAAGTAAGTACACTCCTCCTGCTCACCCTCTTCCCAAACTTTCCCATCCACTGACATCATTACACACGGAGCTGCAGTAAAAAAAACATAAGGGCCACACAAAGCAAAGCCACCAAAATCAAGTGTAGGATACAAAATATTATGACTTCAGAATGCTATGTGGAGTTCCCATGCCCATTAATGCCAGCTAAACATAAAGTAGGAAGATGAAGAGAGATCAAGACCTCCCTCTTGTGTGGGAAACTCATTGCCAGGCATCCACACAACCCCCCAAGTTTAAAGGCCAGAGATCATATGGAGCTGCCTGCCATCATGATTGGGCCAAGAGCGTCAGCACAAAGTCGGGGAGGCGCAATGATGCAACTAAAATATAAAGAATTCATGTCATTTCACGAGGCACCAAAAACGTGGTGACACAATGTCAGGCATTTACGTAATTTTGTGAGCATGACTTGCATACTCACGTACGTAATAAGAAACGGGTAAAAAAACCAACATACGCAAACTATTGATGCAGTCACGGATTACTAAAATGTTCCTAACACCTGTAAACACACATTTTGTATACAAAATAAACTGTCTGGGTGGCACAGTGGTGTAGTGGTTAGGACGTCCGCCTCACAGCAAGAAGATCCTGTGTTCAAGCCCCAGGCTCGGCTCGGGCGTTTTTGTGTGGAGTTTGCATGTTCTGGCTGTGCTTACGTGGGTTTCCTCCGGGTACTCTTGTTTCCCTCCATAGTTCAAAGACATGCACATTAGGCTATTTGGCTGTTACAACTTGCCCCTTGAAGTAAATGTGAATAGTTTCCCCAGAGCTGGCTGAGATTAGGCTCTTTAAGACCCTAGTAGGACTAAGTGGTTTGACAAATAAATTAATGGATGAAATGAATAGAAACTGTATTTATTTACAGTAGTGTGCAGTGAAGATTATACACCACCACTGTTGTCTAAAAGGGCTCCTAATAAAAAGAAGTAAAAAATTACTTTTTCTAGAATGTATTGAACAATTCTATTGTAGGCAAAGAGAACCAAACAAATCATTCCGACAAGTAAATTGAGGTAAAAGTATGGCTAATAAACAAAAACACTGAAAATACCAATTTTGCATAAAAATGTAAATATCTCAAAAATTCTTTTTTTTTACTTTTGCATAGCATGAATGAACTTCAAATCATATGGAATGGTTTAGCGAGTGAAAAAAAAAATATATATGAACACTATGCCTCAAAGGTTAAATGCTGTAATCAAATTAAAGGGTGGCCACAATAAATATAGGATTTTTTTCTTAATAAAGAGACTGTTATTTTTGTTATTACTATATATTGTTGTTTGTTTACTTATTCTCATCAACATGATACAATATTACATAAATTATTGAATAGTATATAGTTTCTGATTTATCTTTATTTTGTTAAGTTGTAAAAGTGTACTGTATTTTATTTTTGCTAAACCATTCCATATGGTTTGAAGTTCATTCATGCTATGCAATGAGTAAATAAATAAATAAATAAAATTTGTGATGCCTTTCAATTTTTATGAAAAATTGGTATTTTCAGTGTTTTTGTTTATTAGCCATACTTTAACCTCAATATACTTGTCGGAATAAATTTTTTTTGGTTTTCATTGCCTATAATAGCATTGTTCAATACAAATTATAGAGAAGTAATTTTTTTACTTCTTTTTTATTAGGAACCCTGTTAGACAGAAGTGGTGGTGTATAATCTACTGTATGTGTATTTAATATATATTACAAGAGATTGGTGAAATTTGATTGGTTCACTGTCTAGAGATTATAGTTGTTCCTCACCCACAGTGTCACTCCAGTTTAAGGTTGAGTTAAAACGTAAAATCAACCAAAACAATCTCATTTTTGTTTGCTTTCCTATTTTCCTGTGTAGTATATATTAAAACTTTTTATGATAGTCACAGAGCATGTAGCAATAGCTTGAAATTTCTTGAATAAATTAGGGCACATTAGGATATTGCTCTATAACTCCAGTTATGTGAGGGTGAAAAAACATCACAAAGAAATTCTTGATGTGTTCAACTGTTTGACTGGAATTGTCCATTCCATAACTCCATTTCTTCTCTTTCAGCTTTCCATTGTGGATTTTCTATTGTGCTTGGGATCATTATCCCGAGGTCCACTTCCAGTTCAGCTCCTACATTTGAGCAGATGGTCTCACATTGTCTTTAAGCACTCCTTGAAGATGCAAAATTAATAATTGAATTAAAGGTCTGAGAACCAGAGTGGTATAACCAACAGAAAGCTGTTTTTGAGAAAAGTGCCATGAAAGTTTTTGCAATATAAAAAAAAAATCAGGGATAATGCTTAGGATTCAAGGTCATTAAGATAAAGTTACCATTCTGGCATGCATAGACATTATTCACATCTATCTATCAGTTTTTGTGGGTTGGACCACTGTGGCTGTTACCCCTTCAATTATTTACTGCAAGCTGCCCAGTCCCTGAGGCAGCTAAGCAACCCAAAACCTTAATGTTTCAGGCTAAATTTGTTGTGCCAGTTGTGGATGAACTGCTACTTAGTAAATTACTACTTTTAGATGATTTTTCCTTACAGTGAATTGATTTAGGAAGGCATGGTGGTGTAGCGGTGATCACATCTACCTCACAGCAAGAAGCTTCTTTGTGAAGTTCTCCTTCTGCTTGTGTGGGTTTCTTTTCCTCTTACAGTCCAAAAACATGCACATAAGGCTAATTGGCTGTTTCACTAAATGTTCTATTTAGTGTCTGCGTTGGCCCTGCAGTGGTCTGGCAAGCTGTTTAGGGTGTATTGTGCCGTACATCCAGTGTTGGATGAGTTAGGCACCAGCCTCCATGCGACCCTAGCATGATTAAAAGGCTTGGCAAATGAGTGAGTGAATAAGTTAGTGAAATGATTTAGAGTGTATTGCATCGGTTAGCACATCTGCCCCACAGAAAGAGGGTCCTGGGTTCCAGTCCTGGCTTCGATGAAGGCGTTTCTGTGAGGAGTTTTCATGTTCTCACCGTGTTTGCGTAAGCTTCTTCTGGGTATTCTGGTTTCCTCCCACAATCCAAAGACACTAGGCTAATTAGGCTAATTGGTTGATGCACATTGCACCTAGTTGTAGATGTGGGTGTGAATGGTTGTGTGTGTTGCCCTGTGATGCAAGACTCATTGCAACACACTAAAACTAAAACCAAGTGTGAATAGCTTTAAGATGGTCACAGACAATTTTAATTCTCTTAGAATGAGTTTTTATTCTGATTATTCCCAATATTTCTACACTGGATTTTTATCGGCAAAAGGGTTTTATTTAATATTGTGCAACTGAGGAATATCTGGATTTAACCAGTGTGTGGTTTATTCTACAAAAACTGCACGACCTCCTGAAGGGTTAAAGGTCAATTATCAGGGGAGCACTTCATCAGGGTAGAACAGGATGGCAGAGAGAGTGAAAGAGACTGACAGAGAGATAAATAGAGAGGGAATTGCAGGACGAAGTGGTATTACTATTAAAACTGGCAAGGAAACAGTTTCCCAGTTAAACACTAAACTACAGGAGTCATCACAGGAGTGCAGGGTTAAGAGGTTCTCATAGCCATCTGCTCAGATTTTAACTGCATCTGGAATGATGAAAGCATGGACCCTTCTGTTGTTGCTGAGTGCGACTGCACAGGCCTTACGGAGGTATGTCCAAACAACTTTTTTAAAAATAAAAAAGTAGCTGGTTGTATCTGTTATAATAATTTAAATAGATGTTATCAGAATAGTGTGCATTTTTTTTCGTTGCTGTACTAACATCTCTAAAAGAAATAACCTTTAGGTATTTTTATGGTATTCTTAAATGCTCACAGGTTTGTATTACTATGAACATATTTCTATTTTGGTTTAATATATTTCTCTAAGTTTCTGTATATAGCAAAGGATATAAAGGCATCTGCTCAATGTTAATTAATGATGCAAAAAATAATTGCTAAAGGATGACAAAAGATGCTAATCTTCTTTGGGGTGGACTGCAATAAATAAATATAGATATAAATATAATATTGTTATAATGATGAGATTAAATTTTCGGGATCTTGGGCAGACCTGTTTAAAAAACAAACAACAAGAAAAACCCTAAAATAACAAGAAATGAAAATCAGAATTATAAAGATTGTGAAATATATAAGGGGCGTTCTGTCATAGAAACATAATGAACAATATTTGTTATCCAATAAGAACACATCCTTCTTGTTATACACCGGGATTTAGCCAATATTAACATTTTTTTAATTTATTCAAAAAAGACATTATTTTCCCCATTTAAATGTTGAGAAACACCTGCAACCATATTAGTACCTATATATTCAACATACTGAATATAAACAACCTTTCCCTCTTCAGCTTTGTTCTCTCAAGGTCAATAAGGCAAAAATGAACTTGTGATATCATTTAGAACCTGCAAACCTCAGTCTGTCCTGAAAAACTTTCCTGTGGTGGGAATCTATAACTTACACTTGTACTTTTGATTGTTACAAAGTTCTGACACTAGAAACCTCATAAAAAATGTGATTTCGACATGTCAGAAACATAAAACTACTATTTCACTGAGTTTCATGTGAACAGATTTCTTACCTCTGCCAGGAGGTAAAGTTTTCACCTGTGTCAATTTGCTTGTTAGTTTCATTGCTTGTCTGTTTGTTTGTTTTTGTGTAATATAACTCCAAAATCTTTTGTACAAAGTTTTTTCCACAGTAGGGTATGGTACACATAACAAACTATTACATTTTGCAGGTGATCCATTCATGGTATCATGTTGAAAAAAATTCCCAAATCCCCCAAATTTTAAAATATATGCCAAAATGTTCACCAGATGCCCACTAGAGCTCTCTGTGACTGCTCCTCTAGGTAAAAAATGTGTTGATATCTGGTTTTTGATAAAGAGTCATTTATTTAGTATTTATGGAAATAACAGCATATAACTGAGCTATGATGCTATAGTGTTATTTTTGTGTGTGTGTGTGTGTGTGTGTATTACCTTATTGTGTTTGTTGCCTAAATAGGATCACTCTGAGGAAAATGCCCTCCATTCGAGAAACCCTCAAGGAAACAGGGATCACACCAGAGGAAGTGTTTGCAGTACTTTCACCAAAGGATGCCAGTCCTTCGCTTCACAATGGCACAGCTCCAACACCTCTAACCAACTATCTGGATGTAAGAG
The DNA here is from genome assembly GCA_028564935.1 of Neosilurus hyrtlii. NCBI lineage: Eukaryota > Metazoa > Chordata > Actinopteri > Siluriformes > Plotosidae > Neosilurus > Neosilurus hyrtlii. The sequence continues at coordinate 5,319,277 of JAOUQZ010000034.1, forward strand.
CTTAAAGGGTCTTTTATATTCATTTTAAACCAAGAAATGAGCAAACAAACAAACAAACAATCAAAAAAACAAAACATCAACAACCACAACAACAACAAAAAAAACCCCATATATGTTAATAATAATATTTTGAACTTTTCCACTTAGTCTTAGAATCTGGAACTGAAATAGACATGAGATTTGGGATTGTGCCATGAATCTACACAGAATATTCCAAAACATGGGTGCAGAATTATTTCTAAATGAATACATAATTGTTTTATTGTTGTAATTGCATAATTATTATTGTTGTGAAGCTCCTAAATTGGTCACACTGAGACATCATATAATTATTTGGATGGAGTCAACCTGAGCAGTTATTCATTCATTCATTTTCTGAACCACTTAACCCTAATTAGGGTCGTAGGAGGGCTCATCTCAGCCGACTCTGGGCGAGGGCAGAGTACACCTTCGACAGCTCGGCAGGCCATCGCAGAATAAAACTTTATATACATTTTATTACCTGTTCCTGTTAATGCCCACTGTTCGTTTGAGAAAAAAACCTAGAAATATCAAATCAAAACAGTGCGCATATGTTAACAGGTGTGCAGCCTTTCCTGTTGATCCTGTCCTTACCAAGAGTTTTTTTAAACTCTTTTTTCTTATTTAAACTTTTTTCTTGTACTTATTATTTTATTGTTCATAAGTAGTTGCCCTCTCAAGATGTGGGTTGAGAGAGTTTTTGCACTTTTAATGGCTGTGGAACTTTTACTTTCATGGAGAGTTGGGACCACAGCACAGCAACTACACACCGCACACTTTGTTTACTCCAGGGATCAGCTGTTTGCCTTGAAGCCGGCCGGACTAGCGGCCAGACCCACAGACTTACCAGCTGAAATCTGGAGAAAAACAAGGCGAATGCAGAGGACATGTATATTCTGTACATGCTCCCTTTGGGTAATATGGTATATAAAGTGAACATGGTATTAGCTTTCATTGTTACGCTGATGATACACAGTTATATATTTTAGCAAAGCCAGATGAAAAACTCCAGCTTAATAAAGTTGAAAATTGTGTAAAGGACATTAGACACTGGATGCTTACTAACGTGCTCTTACTAAACTCTGACAAGACAGAGGTACTAGTACTCGATCACAGGCAGCTAGAAATTAGTTTGATTAAGGAGTGATTATGACCCTGGTCTTTCATTTGAAGCTCATGTAGATAATATTACTCGGATAGCCTTCTTTCATCTCAGAAATATTGCTAAAATAAGAAATATGATGTCATGCTGTTATTATCTCAAGATAAGATTACTGTAATGTGTTACTTTCTGGATGTTTTAATAGGTGCATAAACAAGCTCCTGTTAGTCCAGAATGCAGCAGCTAGAGTTCTTACAAGAACCAGAAGACACGAGCATATCACCCCCATCTTATCTACTCTGCAATGGCTTCAATTAAATTTGCAATTCAATATAAATTGCTACTTTTAACCTATTAAGCTACTATTAGCTTACTATAAGCATATCTTACAACCTCTCTCTCTTATATATACATTTATATGAAGAAATGGGGAAGATGTACACCAAATTCAGTGAATGGCATCAGTCAGGGGTCAAGAAAGAACTGGAAAAAGCCACGTGCACGCTGAAGCCCAAACACTCCACACAGGTGACCTGAAGAGTGCTGAGAAGAATGGCATTATTTAAAAAGTCCATATAAATTTTGTTTGAAAAATGAGGGAATAGGTTTCTGGTATGACACTAACAAAACTGAATATTTTATGCCCTACACAAAGTACTACATCTGATAGAAACCCACCTAAAAGCATTGCAGTAGTGGACAGAAAAACTCACCAGGGTGAAAATAATTTGCAATTGTTCACATTTTGATACAGAAAACAAAGACATTTTATCTTTTACCTCACACGCACTTACTCGCTCACTTATTTGCCAAGCCGCTTAAGCCTAGCAGGGAGGGGTGAGCCTATCTCAGCTGACACTGGGCAAAGGCAGAGTACACCCTGAACAGCTTGCCAGACCATTGCAGGGCCAACACACACACACACGCTCAACTACTTATGCTCACACTCACACCTAGGGGCAATTTGGAACAACCAATTAGCCTAATGTGCATGCCTTTGGGCCATGAGAGGGAACCAAAGTACCCAGAGAAAACACACACAAGCAAGGAAGAACATTCAAACTCTACACAGAAATGCCCTGGGACACAAATTCGGGACCTTCTTGTTGTGAGGTGCATGTGCTAACCACACCACCATGCACCACCAACATCTTTTACCTTAGTAGAAAAAATTTAAACTTTCTTATGAGTGCAAAATAATAACACATCCCATTTTGTGATTTGGACGCTTGATAATCTTCTGTACTATTCTCTCTCTCTCTCTCTCTTTTTCTCTGTCAGACTCAGTACTTTGGGGAGATTGGTATTGGTACACCAGCGCAGATATTCAAGGTTGTGTTTGATACCGGTTCTGCCAACCTATGGGTTCCTTCAGAGAGCTGTTCTCCATTATACACAGCATGCTGTGAGTGATTCAGTGATCACAGACACTCACACACCTACTGTATTCTTTATTTAAGGTTCTGACTGTCTTCAACTGTCCCTTCTTTTGTCAGTTACTCATAACAGATATGATGCCGCAAAATCTTACACACACATTCAAAATGGAACAGGATTCTCCATCCAGTATGCTTCTGGAAACGTCCGGGGATTTCTGAGTGAGGATATAGTTGTGGTGAGTATAAAATGTCAATGAATGGCAATATTAAACGTGATCATGAGTAGACATTTGGATGGCATGGTGGTGCAGTGGTTGGCACTGTCACCTCACAGTAATAACACAGTAAAAAATAAAGGTTTTGTATTTGATCCTGCCAGTCAGGTTCTGAGAGTTTGCATATTGTGCTTGTGATTGTGCCTGTGTTGGTTTTCTCTGAGTTGGAAAATCTCCATTTTGTGTTGAGGCTAATAAGAGGAACCTGTTGGAACATCAAATGTAACTATAAATGGATAAAATCTATGAAGTGATATAGTTTATTGGCAAATGATTAAGCCATAAAAAGAATACGATAATAGTCAATTTCAGGGTGGCTGCATAACACAAACCTATCATCGATCCTTTCCTAACAAAGTTTAGTGCCCCCCCCCCCCCCCCCACTTATACCTTCTATGATTTAATAAGTGATGTTGCCATCCACAGATGAGTGGTATCCCAGTGGTGCAGGTGTTTGCAGAGGCCACAGCTCTCCCAGCCATCCCATTCATCTTTGCAAAGTTTGATGGTGTGCTGGGAATGGGGTATCCAGAGGCAGCTATTGGTGGCATAACACCAGTGTTTGATCGCATTATGTCTCAGGGAGTGCTGAAAGATAATGTTTTCTCTGTTTATTACAGCAGGTAAGCAGTACAAGGCAGGGTTGTATTTAAAATAAAGCTGTGAACTTACACCAAATACTACAAAGTCTAAGTTAGTCTAAAGCCATTGTGAATCTTAGGTTCTATCCCGTATTTTTTCTTATTGGTTTATATTAAAATGCAGGACATATATTACTATTGATACTATGAAATTTAAACTTCATACTGTGTAAGCTTATATTATTAGCATTATTGTATTTCCCCCATCTCAACCATAAGCACATATATTTTTGCATCAGAGACCCAGAACGTATCCCTGGAGGAGAACTGGTGTTGGGAGGCACAGATCCAAATTACTACACAGGATCCTTCCATTACGTCACGACCAAGGATGAGGGCAAGTGGGAGGTCATAATGAAAGGGTTAGTACTTTGTCATTATCATTAAAAAATTTGTAGAAGTTTTATAAACTTGTTTTTGGCGACAAGATGGTGGTGCAGGTAGACACAGCGGCCTGGTGCTCTTCATGTTTTAGCAGCTACGTCTTTTATTTGCTTTATGCTGTATACTCTTACTTTCTTTTCTGCGATAAGTCCCTGGCAGCTGCACATGTGCAGGATAGCAGGGCCGAGCTGCTAATGGTTTTGGACAATTACTGCGCCACATACGATGATAATAGCAGCTGGGACTTCATTCCGCTAGAGATCTGTAAGACCACGGACCTCTCTCTCTCTCCATCGCCGCGCTGAAGTGGCGCAGGTGGCAGTGACACAGGAAGCAGAAGAACATGCCAACCCCTGAAAACCAGCCATTCCAAGCCTATTTCTCACCAACCCATGGTCAATCAACAACAAGATGGATGAGTTACAACTGCGCTTTAATTCACACTGCATGGATTATTGTATAACAGTAATTTCTAAGACTTGGTTGGACACTTTCACCCCGGCGATTGAGCTAGCGGGCCTTGCTACCTTCAGAGCAGACAGAACCAGTATGTAGGAAATGAGCTCCAGTAAGAAACGTGGAGCAGGCCTGTATGTTTACATTACCAACAGCTGGTGCTCCAATGCTATAATCAAAAATTTTCACTATTGTCCGGATATAAAGTATCTGAAGGTTTTCTGAATAGACCTTTCTACCTGCCAAGAAAGCTTATATCTGTAGTTATTACCGCAGTTTATGTGCTGCCCCAAGATTATGCTAAGTTAGTCTTGGAGCTGCTACAACACGCTATTAGCAAACACCTAGTGACTGTGTTATAATCACAGCAGGAGACTTTAATCATGCAAACCTGAAGTCTGCCCTGCCTAGATTCTACAAAAATGTGTTTTCCGACGAGGGAAAAAACATACTGGACCAGGTCTCTTAGACTCATATCATCTCTCTTTGTCCCTGATTCCTGCTTATAAACCTAAAATATGTAGCCAAAGACCAGCAGTTTAAACATTTCAGATGTGGACTGAGGAAGCCACCGCAGCTCTACAGGATTGTTTTAACTCTACAGACTGTGGAATATTTGCAGAGGAGACAGACCTGGAGGGTCACACATGTTTTCTCAGCTGTGTTCTCCGACATAAATTACTGCACTGAGAGTGTGACCACAGCAAAGACTGTTAAAGTGTTCAACAGTGAGGTGCGCACCCTGCTTAGAGCATGGGATGATGCCTTCAAGTCAGGAGACCAGCAAGCTTACAAAGAGGTGTGCCGGCCCTACAAAGAGGCATCACAAAAGCCAAGCGCAAATATAAACAACTCATCGAGGAGCACTTCAACGATAACAACACCAAGAATATGTGGAGGGGGATCAAGACACTCACTGACTACAAGGACACGCACACATCAGCTCACTCCTCAGACAGCACCCTACTGGACACCCTGATCCAGTTCTTTGCTCACTTCAACCAACATAACAGAGAGGCACGCACCTGCCCTGCTCTTCCAGAGAGGGGCGACAACCCCATCCAGCTGCAGCAATACAAGATCAGAGATACCCTCCACAGAGTCAACACAAGAAAAGCTACTGGTCCAAACGGAGTAACAGGAAGGGTACTTAAAACATGTGCAGTAAGTCCTAGCAGGGGTTTTTTACCACCATCTTTACCCTTTTGCGCCTCAAGACAGCCACCATCATTCCAGTGCTGAAGAAGAGCACAGTGAGCTTCCTGAATGACTATCACCCAGATGCCCTAACTGCCATCATCACCAAATGTTTTAAGAGACTTGTCTTGTTCACATTAGGCTGCCATTCCTGCTGATCTTGATCCACTTCAGTTTGCTTACACAACAAACAGATCAACAGAGGATGCCATTAATATAGTCCTCCACACAGCCTTCACACACTTGGACAGCAGCAACTCCTATGTGAGGATGCTGTTCGTAGACTTCAGCTTCGCTTTCAATACAATTCTATCACATAAACTGGTTCAGAAGTTGGGCAACCCGGGCCTAGGGAGCTCACTGCGCACCTTGATACTGGACTTTCTTAGCAACTGACCTCAGAACATCAGGATATGAGACCACATCTCCTCCACTCTCATCCTGAACACCATAACACCACAGGGGGGTGTCCTCAGCCGCATGCTCTTCTCCCTCTTCACACATGACTGTTCCCCCATTCACACCAGCAACACCATCATGAATTTTGTTAACGAAACCACCGTCATACGTCTGATGACAGATAACGATGAGTCAGTGTAAATAAAGGAGGTCTGGCATCTGCGGTTATGATGCGACAACAGTAATCTGGACCTTAACACATCCAAGACAAAGGATGTGTCTATATGTAAATATATATAAAAAGTCTGTACATATGTAAATATATGGATAGATGTATATGTGTTTGCATATACAGGATATATGTATGTATATGTGTCTATATGGGTACATATAGGTATGTGTATATGGGTATGTAGGAATATTCAAATATATATCTTAGTGTAGTTTTCTATAATTGCTGCTAAACAGAGATCTCCTAAACTGATTTTCATTGTTCATGCAACACTTGACAATAAAGATGCCTTTATCTTATGATCAAAGTAAGCTTTACACATAAGCTTTACATCTTAAATAATTACTAGCAGTTCTTTTTTATTATAAAAATTAAACTGTTTTTCTTGCAGTGTATCTGTAGGGGGGGAGACGTTGTTCTGTACAGAAGGCTGTAGTACTATGATTGACACAGGCTCCTCCTACATCACTGGCCCCGCCTCTTCTATATCCACTCTGATGAAGACGATTGGTGCTGTGGAGCTGGCAGAGGGAGGAGTAAGTTCGGTTGACATCATGAAACTGTCCCAGTCCAAAAGTGTACATTTCCTTGTTGATGGAAAGTATGAAACATGTTTACAGACTGCGTTGGTCAGGAGTGTATATTAGCATTAGGCTACTTTAAACCAGGTTCTTTAACATAGACACTCCTCAGCTGAAATAGTGGAAAACATTTTGCTACACAGCCAGATTTTGTATAAAACTCATCATTGACTGTGTCTTTTCCTGTTTAGTATACAGTGAACTGTGACCTGGTCATGGCCTTACCCAGTGTGACCTTTCACCTTGGTGACCATCAGTATCCTCTGACGCAAGAAGACTATGTTCTCTGGGTAACTTGGTCTCAATATCAATATTGTAGAGGTGAAAACAAATGACATGTTTATGGATATGCATCATTTAATCAGTCAACAATATAAATAATTTAAAATGTTTTTTTTACATTATTAAAATCATCTACAGAAAATGTTGAAAATGTTATTCATTTGATAACAAAGCAATCTGACATATCACTGTACCTTACCATACTGTAACGTACCATACCGTACCATATCATACCATTTCATTCCTTATCACACCATTCCATAGTATACCACACCATGCCATAGCACACTGTAAAATATCTTACTGTACCATACCATAAATATGTTTGTTAAAAACAACAACACCACACACTTTATTTATCAGAAGGGAAAATAGAAAATGATAGAAAGAACACCATATCACCATAAGAGGAAAAGATAAATCAACACCCAGTAAGAACTGAGATATCAAAACTGTAAAAAATTACTAGAACATTGTATAGAACATTGTTGTTCACCTAAAGCTGTGTTTTTAGATTTTAAACTACAAAAGAATTACCGAGCATCATTACACTTGTTTACTCACAATCACTCACTAGTTTCCTAGCTTAGATAAATGGATCAGAACAGATATTTTGATATTCATCATCTTCTTTGTCTTTCCTTTCTCACCTGCAGCAGTCACAGTTTGGAGAAGATATCTGCACTGTGACATTCAGAGAACTAGACCTTCCACCGCCTATTGGTCCTCTCTGGATACTGGGGGCTAAATTTATTGCCAGATATTATACATTGTTTGACCGAAAAAACAACCGCATTGGCTTTGCTCAAGCAGTGTGACACCCCCGCTGTGTCTTCCAGATATTACCAAACCATAGCACACCATTTACCATACGCTACCATGTCAAAGGAATACCCTACCAAACCATACCATACAATATCATATCATACCATACAGTATCATACCACACCCTACCATGTTAAAAGAATACCATTCCATGTCATACGAATACCAAACCATACCATATTACGGATACCAAACCACACCCTACCATACCATAACATATTGCACAATATCATACAATATCATACCACCCCCTACCATGTCAAAAGAATACCATACCATACCATATGTATAGCAAACCATGCCATACCATACCACACCACACCACATAACACCATACCATACAATATCATACCACACCCTGTTAAGAATCTAGACCACTTCATAAAGCATATAGCTAAATTCTAGCAATAGTTCACACTCTCTCTGCCAACCACTAATATATACTATAGTTCAATATACAAATAAAAAAATCTGTTTCACTTTGCGTTACAGACCTTTGCCACATCTGTAAGCATTTATTTTAATCATTTCCTTTCATGAATGGCTATTTGCTAGTTTGCACTTTAAAGGGAGCTATACATAATAATACACCTTGGCTCATCCTAGCACAGGCTTTTTGGCATTGCTTTTAGTATGCTCCTCATTTAAACATTTATTCCTTTTTATTGCATTGCATCAATCTATTTTGACATTAATTAGTCTTTCTGCTGTATTCATTAAAATATATTTTACCAGTTGATTTGAATAATGATTGTTAAGTTTAAATGTGGTTTATGTGCTTTCCTGTATTAATAATAATAAAAAAGTAACTGACTTCATTAAATTATAATTTAATTAAATCAAACTTTCTGCGAAGGGAATATTTGGCATTTTATTGCATATCACGAATTTTTTCTAAAGGAGTCTTTAGTGTCAGTGCTTTGTAACAGTTGAGATAAAGCTATAGCTATGTAACTGAGTGGGAATATGATGAGAAATTATGCTAAAGTGTTTGTTTTCTATCCAAGTTCAAGGACAAAGGTGAAGGTCAGAGCAAGGTCACAAAGTTTTGGAGATAGAGTGCTTATATAACTCCGAAAATGGATTTCAAACTGTCTTTGACCTTGGATGACCTTGAAAGGTGAAAATCAATGTCACAGGATTTTGAGCACTTATAAAGTAGAAAAAAGTGCCGATAGACATGCCATCACTATAGAACACTATTAGGAAACCACATGTAGACTTTCAGATAAGACAATCACATCTGACCTTGAGTGAGCTTAAAAGGTCAAACCCTTGCCATCTTGTAAATTTTTAAAATACTGTATAGAACACATTGTAAGACAAGAACAAGGGTATTTCAAACCAGTACCCATATAAAGCCTATTTGCTACATTATCCATGCAGTGGAAATTCCTTTTACATTATTACTTAATTCTTTATTGAAATGATTGGATGCTTTAAAAAAAAGATTCATAACAAGTACTTGTTGAAAATGTAAAAAGTAAAAATAAATGTGAAAATGTACAAAGTATTCTTTTTTTTTTAGAATTTAAGTAAGTGAACAAGGACTCAGTTCTTGACTCACCTTAAGTACTTTAGTAAAATATAAATATGGAAAATCAAGATGACATCAAGAATTGGATGAGACTAGGCTTGGCAGCCGCCTGTACTGCTGCTAGAGAGAGAAGTCAATGGCGAGAACTTGTGAAGGCCACCGCAGTGATGTTTACACCACCAGACTGAGAGAGAGATTGTAACAACAAGATTACTCATATTATGTAATACCTGTATTTTCAGTTGCCCTGCAAGGACGTTTCTGACATTCAGATCAAGATAGCGAGATTTCTTTATTCTGAGTTCAAAAAGAATTAAATTTTTGAGTTAAATTTTTAATATTTATTATTATATGATTAACAGTGGATATAAAAACCTACACAAACTGTAAAAAAATTAGATTGAGATAAATTGTTTCAGAACCTTTCCCCACCTTTATTAGGACCTATAATCCATACAGTTCAATTAAAAAAAACTGAAATCTTTTATAAGGATGGTGGTGGGCCGGTGGTAGGGTGCTTAATTACTGATCCCAAGGTCGGGGGTTCGAGTCCCTCTATCACCGGGTTGTCACTGCTGTCCCCACAGTGCAGCTAACTGGGTTATCAAAGGCCGTCCATGTCTTTCATTGTCTATGGGAAGCATGTAAAAGAACCATTACTGATTTTCGTCAAGAGTAGGCTGCATAGCTGTCAGCGCGTTTCTGCCCTGTGATGGCCTGGCAAGCTGTCCAGGGTGTACCCCGGCCTCGCCCAGAGTCAGCCAAGCCACCCCGCGACCCTAATTGGGATTAAGCAGTTCAGAATGAATAAATAATTTAACTATCAGTTGCTTAAGTCACAGTTATCTTTCTCTAGTCCTGCAGCATGAGGGACAATAACAGATGTTAAAGGTCTTCTCATCATGAACAATGACAGGAAAGACAACTTTTTCAGCCTGTACTCTTCTATTTACAAATGAAAACCGAAACCGAATTCAGAAGCGATTGGGTTCATCCTGACTATAAAACATGCCAGAGGTTTGCACTGTGTATGTCTTTGCTGTGCCTTTGGTTTTAATGACAAACTCAGCAAAGCCATAAATACAGATATGTATCAGAAATGTGGTTATTCTGTTTGGTAGGGAAAATCCACTGGAATGTGCAGTTGGTGAGCAGTAAATATAGACCTTGTGATTTGGTGGCATTTTGCAGGCATCAGCAGACATTTCAACACATCCTTCCATTGTCCTCTTAGTTGTACTTCGGCAAAAACACTATAAAAGGTCAAAACAGATGTTTACATCTTCGGAATGACTGCAAAAAAAGATAACTACTAGTACTTTTACAGGAAATGTCCAGAGAATTGAGATCTGGCTATATTTGGCATGTGGTTACATCTTAGACATGGATGATTTAATGTTCTTACATACAGTATATATCAGGTATTGAATTATACCAAGGATATGCTTGAACTGTACAGCAGATTTACCATTTAAGATTTCTGAAAAAAAAAAGAATAAAGGATACTGGAATGAAAAAAGAGGGGATTCTCTCAATAAGCCTCGTTATACATGTACACACACAAGTGTATATATATAGATAGATAGATAGATAGATAGATAGATAGATAGATAGATAGATAGATAGATATCGTATACATAATATATATAAATATGCATAATTTTTTTCCCCAGAGTCACCACATTTATGATTTCTGGTATTTATCGTATCATTTCATTCATTCATTTTCTGAACCGATTAATCCTAATTAGGGTCGTGGGGTGATCTCAGCTGGCTTTGGGCGAGCGCAGAGTACACCCTGGACAGCTCACCAGGCCACCGCAGAGCAGAAACACGCTGATGGCTATGCAGCCTACTCTTGACGAAAATCAGCAATGGTTCTTTTACATGCTTCTTCCCATAGACAATGAGAGACATGGCCGTCCTTTGATAACCCAGTTAGCTGCACTGGGGATATTATTATTATGATTATTATTATGATTATTATTATGATTATTATTATGATGGTTATTAATATTATTATTATTGTTATTGTTATTATTATTGGATTTGGATGTGGAGGGCCTGCCTGTGAAGAATTTGTTACTATAGAAAGAGTCATGTATTAGACTGAGCACCAACATGTGATTTAAATTAGAGCTGGCATTATTTTATTTAATCATTGATTAATGAATGAAGACATTCTTCAGTGAGTAATAGCAAGATACCTGATCTTACTCAATTTATATAATAATAATAATAATAATAATAATAATAACAACAACAACAACAACAACAACAACAACAATAATAATAATAATAAT
>JAOUQZ010000034.1:5344030-5354764 GCA_028564935.1 Neosilurus hyrtlii
TATTTTAATATTTCTACATTAAAAAAAAAATTTGTATTACACGTTTCCCCACAGTAAGCCAGAATGCTTAAGTGGTTAATTAACACGAAGAGGGATAGGTTCGATCCATCCAAGTCAGTGGTCCTCTGCTCTGATCAGTTTGAGGGGCACTGTTTTAACAGAACTAGCCAGAGAGTTTATAATTAAATAGTCCTAGTGATTCCTACTAATAGTTTACGGCAAACTTTCACACGTACACTTCAGACAGAGGTCGGGCAGATCGGTGCAGCCTCTGCTGTAAAGCAGAGCTTGCACGGGTCCTTCGTGGTTAGGTGGGAGCCATCCAGGAGGAGCTTGGAGAGGAGCCAGATGAGATGGCTCGGACATCTGATTGAGAATCAATGATTGATGAGAAACCCTCCCGAATGCCTACCTGGTGTGGTGTTTTGGGCATGTCCAACCAGGAAGAGACCCCAGGATTGACCCAGAACACAGTGGAGGGACTATGTCTCTCTGCTGGTCTAAGGGATTAAGTTGCGTAGAGCTATCTTTGTCCAAGAAATGGGTAAAAATTTTCTTTGAAAGCGTGAAAATTTTGTACCCCCTCCAAAAAAACAAAACAAACAAACCAAAAAAAAAAACACCAAGCACCAGCTGACACAGTATGTATGTACTATTTGTAGTATGACTTGTAAGTTCCCAAAATTTCAAAGCTTATTTGTAAATGACTCCAAAGTTATGGCCATTTGAAATAGGCAGAGGGGACCCTAACCTTGCGACCAAAATATGGACTTTAAATTTTCAACCATTTTCAAGCTTCCGTAACTACTGAACATCAAAAAGGTAGAGGTCTGAAATTTTCAGAATCGTTTCTGTCTTCCTAAGAAATGTTATAATATTTACATTAAATTTATTACAAATTACAAAAAATGACAAAGTTGAATGGCTTCTAAAATGCCACTTTTGGCCACCCATTACACAAAAACTAACAATCATATTCATTACAAACTTCATGTTCTGTCTTCATGTTCTATGTCACCATGTCTTAGTAATTGAATCTGTGTAAAATAAAAGGTCCTATGTGTGATATATGAACAGCTGAATATTTGCCTGACTTTCGGATTCTAAGGTCATTATCAGCATGTGGGATAAAGGAGTACAACAAAATATAAGGCACCATGTGAAAGTACAGATTTCACCCTCAATTTTAACACCAAGCACATCTTGCTTCTATGAATCCTTCTATACCAAAAAGTTCAAATTAAAGAAACATGGTTTCGCCCTCATGTTTCAGCTACATAACAAAATATTTAGTGATTATAGAACTTTGAGCAATAAATAAATCACCATGAAGAAATAAGGGTGTTACTTTTGTAACATACGATATTTTACTGTAATACCCACATATAACCACATCAGAACTTTATAAACACAAAAGTTCTGTTCAACTGTGTTGTCCAACTGGGGCTTAAGTCCCACATTTTTAGGGGCTCCTCTACCTACTTCAAGTGCCCATAACTTTGGAACTATTTACAATTAAGTCTTGAAATGTTGGGTAAATGGGTTTAATCAATGTTTGAGATTCCTGAAGATGCCTGACAATTTTGAAGTTTTCCTTCTAGATGAAATGCCTTTACCTATTTAAGCTATTGAGCTTCATCTGCCAGATAAGATCAGAGGGTTTTTATAGTGTATCACTGTTATCAGTGCACTGATGGCCATCTTGAAAAAAATGGTAGCCATATTAGAATTTTTGATGACTAGTACTTTTTCTCAGTGACTTAAAGCATATTCATACCAAATTTCAGGCTTGTATCATCAATTGAATGATTCCATCCAAAAATCACATTTAGCTGCTCCACTAAAAGCCCAAATTCAGTCACATGGTACCACTTATTATTGACTAACATACATCCACAGAAAAATCTGTGAACAAAAACAAAATCCTTACCTGTAGGAAGGTTACCAAACGGGATAGTGCCACTCATCTGCAGAGCCTGCTTTGCAGCTAAAGGAATCTGTAGCCCTGTACCTATTTAAAAAAATAAATAAATAAAAAATGAATTAATTTAATGCCTTAACATTTCATTATGAAACTTAAATATAGACTCTTAAGTTACAGACTCCAGGAAATGAATTCAGCTCATCTCTAATCTCTACCTTCTGCAAGTCTGGCCATCAGCTGTAGGCGGCCTGTTGTGCCCAAATCGATGCCTGTTCTCTCCAGCTCGTCGTTGTCCAAGAAAGAGCTGGCGGATGAGCCGTCTGAGCGCTCTGTCACATTACCCACCTTCATGGGCCGGCCGGCCAGCTCAAAACCATTCAGCTGCTCAAGGGCTTTCTTGGCACACTCAGCATCTGCAAACTACAAATCAGGAAGGCCTGTCATGCATTTTAAATTTCAACACCTATTTTTCAGATAATGAACAGCATACAAGAATCTTAAATTTTAATTAGACTGCTTTCTCTGGTCAAAGATATAGAGATTATTATAATAATTAATAATAAGTAACCAATTTAACAGTTCTGAATTTTTTAAAAAAAATTGTTTTTAAAACAACGTTCTTGCCAGTCCAACCTAAGATTAGCTACAGCTTCCTGTCTATATTGGATTTATTGTGATCAGTAATAAAGATAAAAAGAGATTTAATTCTGGCATTGAAACTGTTTGCCTTCACTGTGGCTTTGAAGGTCAAACATCAACAAGCAAGTTGTTAGCAGGGTCCCATATTTATGCAAATGTCAAAGCCATGAGCTCAAGTTTGTCCTTGCGTTCATGCTCACATAGGCAACCCAACACACACTGCCACTCTCGAGTGCACTCGCTAGTCAATGACTTTTTCCCCCCCTCAAGAAAAAAATGTTACCAGTGCAGACTAGGCTCTGGCTCCAGTAATACAGAGGCCGATCGGCCCGTGGCAACGAAAACTCCATATTCCTGGAGCACACCCCACAAGATAGCCCGAGAGACACAGTCGAAAGCCATCTCCAAGTCCACAAAGCACATGTGGACCGGTTGGGCAAACTCCCATGCCCCCTCCAGAATCCCGTAGAGTGTGTGGAGCTGGTCAAGAGTGCTGCGGCCGGGACGAAAACCACATTGTTCCTCCTGAATCCGAGGTTCAACTATCGCCCGGATCCTTCTCTTCACGGTTCATGAATAGACTTTCTCGGGTAGGCTGATGAGCGTGATTCCACGACAGCTGGAATCCAGTACCCTTTTTTAACTACCACCCCCGGTTTGCCAATTCAGAGGTATGGCCCCTGTATGGCTCTGCGATGTTGTAGAAATGTGTCAACCAAGACAGCCCTACTACATCCATGGGCCGCATTGGTAACATGTCGAATTCGTTTCCGGTGGGGGGTGGACTCTGCTAAGGCTGCCCTTTGCCACCGGTTCTGTTCATAATTTTTATGGATAGAATTTCTAGGAGCAGTCAAGGTGTTAAGGGGTTCTGGTTTGGTGGCCATAGGATCTTGTCTCTGCTTTTTGCAGATGATGTCCTTTTGTCTTCAGGACCTTCAGCTCTCGCTGGAGCGACTGGGATGAGAATCAGCACCTCCAAGTCTGAGGCCATGGTTCTCAGTCAGGAAAGGGTGGAATGCACCCTCCGGGTCTGGAATGAGGTCTTGCCCCAAGTGGAGGAGTTCAAGTTTCTCGGGGTCTTGTTCACCAGTGAGGGAAGGATGGAGCGGGAGATTGACAAGCGAGTAAAGCGGAGCTTGTACCAGTCCATCGTGCTGAAGATGGAGCTGAGTCAGAAGGCAAAGCTCTCAATTTAACAGTTGATTTACATTCCCACCCCCATTTATGGTCACAAGCTTTGGGTAGTGACCGAAAGAACAAGACCGCAAATACAAGCGGCTGAAATGAGCTTCCTCCGCAGGGTGGCAGGTCTCTTCCTTAGAGATAGGGTGGGAAGTTCTGTCTTCTGGGAGGAGCTCGGAGTAGAACTGCTGCTCCTTCACGCTGAGAGGAGCCAGTTGAGGTGGCTCGGGGATCTGATTAGAATGCCTCACAAACACCTCCCTGGTGTGGTGTTTCAGGCATGTCCAACCGGGAAGAGACCCCGGGTTTGACCCAGAACACGCTGGAGGGACTACGTCTCTCGGCTGGCCTGGGAACGCCTTGGAGTTCCCCAGAGGAGCTGGAGGAAGTAGCTGGGGAGAGGGACGTCTGGACCTCACTGCTTAGGCTGCTGCCCCTTTTGTTTGAAGTTTGTGTATTTTGTGGTGTCATGAGCTCTTTAAACTAGTGCAGTGAGGAAATATGTCATCAATGAGTCATAACCCTCTTCTATTAGAAGGGAGGATAAATGGCAAAAGAGGGAGAGGAAGACCATGCAGACACATCACAAGCAGGTGTATACGGTTACATATATAATACCTTTCGGTCACTCTGATTTTACTGACTGCAGAATGCTTTAAAGACTCTTACCGATATGAAACCATAACCCTTTGACCTGCCCGTCTCGCTGTCCATGATCAACTGGATGCTTTCAATCTAGGTAAGAAAAGCAGACCTGGGATTAACGGAGCACTTCTCTGCATTACTCAAATTTCACTCTGTATGTAGCAGTCAAAAACAAACAATCCAGTAACAGTCTCACCCTCCCAAAGGGTTCAAATATGCCTCGGAGCATTTCCTCTGTGATGTTGAAGTGAAGGGAGCCAACGTAGAGCCGCATTGGCCCTGCACTGCCTTTCTGCAGGTTGAGGGCTGCTGCCGCCGCCGCAGCTCTGTTTTTCTCAGCCTAGATGTCAGAGTGATAGAGTCACGTTACATATGAGAAGCTGAAACAAGAGAATGGTGAACACGTGGGATTATACAGACCTGTGAAGCCTGAACAATGATTGGCACTCCGAGCAGCCTTTGCCCTGTCAGTCCAATAGCCAGAGGCACGGAAGTGGCCTCCACAAACTCAACATACGCAATGCCTTTAGACCTACGAGAGTTTCTGTCTGCAATCATCCTCACATCACGCACCTTTAATAAAAATGGAGAAATAAACTGTTAGGTAATTACCGAAACACAGGTAACAACTGTAGTTCTTACTAAAGCAGATATCAAACATGACACTCAACCCCCACCCCAAGTACTGAAGACAACACTATCTAGTCCTAGACCTTAAAAATGTGGCCAGTAAGATCTGCTGAGTATGGGTGGCGAATTCTCCCTTCAGCTCATCGCCTTCTTACAGATCTTTCTTTATTGCAGTGTAACTTTTGGCACACCATGTACTTTAAAAAGAGGGCCGAACTTACTTTGCCTACAGCAGAAAAGAACTCCTCAAGGTCTCTGGGTCTGATTCTAGCAGCCAGCTGCATGCAGAATACAGTGCGAGCATCTCTCTCTTCTGCACTCAGATTATCAATAGGTTTCCTGTGGGAGAAAGTATAGAGTTGAGGGTGGGCAGGTTTAAGCTGTGTAATTTAGCACTGCAAATATTTAGATGTCGACACTAAAATGTTATGGTGTATTAGTATATACAATACATGGGAACGGCACACTTTGACTGCTTCGCTATTTTGGAATAACAGATATTTTTATGTCCACACCCACTGGATATAAGCAATCGCATCCCTGATTGGCCTTCCACTTCCACTGTAGGATATCAGCTCATGTGCTGCGAGTACAGAAAAACTATATGATGGAGTGATTTTTTGAACCCACTCGAAAACAAAACTCGACACTTTGTTCAAACTTTGAGTTTCTAGAGAATCTAATTTAAGTTCCCATGTAGTATATACTAAATGATCCACCTCAGGCTAGGAGGATATCACTGAATAGTTCCCTCAAGGATCCATCTTTGAGACTATTCAATGATATCCAACTTGCCTCTGGCGAACACTTATGTATCTCACTGTTTTATATAATTGTGAAATTATTTATTCACTATAACATCAATAGTCAGTAAATATAACTTGTTACAGTCAGTGACCAGAGAGCAAAAGCAGCAGTAATATTACCTGATTGGACTCTTCTCTTTCTTAAACGGGCTCTTGCTTTGAGGGGGCTTGTGGCTATAATAAAACAGTGGTTTGTTTAAGGTTAAGTTCAGTCTATTAATATACTGGGACGGCAAATAAATAAATAAATAAATAAAAATTTAAAAAAGTTTCAAGTTTTTACAGCTGAAGTGTCAACTTGAGATGAGAAAACAAATGATACTCACTGGGGGCTTTTGTGACCTCGATAACGTCCATGTCTCTCATGACTTCGAGAACGGCGATCTCTGCTACGTGATCGCTTTTTCTCCCGGCTGCGGCTCCTACGCTTGTCCCTACCTTTCTTGTGCTCTTTACTCCTACTTCTGCGCCGGTCTGGACTTCGGCTGCGACTCCGACTGTGCCTTTTCCTAGGTGGAGATAAAGAAAAATGTGACGTACGTAAAAGCATTTGGACGATAACCATAATGACGATAAACCATGAAAAGAGTTACTTTTTGCTGTGTTCTTCATAGCCGTTTGCACTATAGGACTTGCTGTCACCCTAAGCAGGGTTGATAGAAGAACATCGTGAGGACGGACAGGATACATAGCAAGTCGTCAAAGGAATAGGGGAGGGGGACAAGAGAAAATACAGAATATATTGATTTAGAAAAACAGGTAATTTTATTTAGCTTTGGACTGTGTGCTCTGCCACATATAAGCAAATCTTTACCACCCAAAAAGGGAGTGGCAGTTTGCATGCCAGCAGAAGAACCATGGTGCTTAATGGAGCTCTACAATCTGGCAGTACCCAGCTATATTAAACCTAAAACCTGCTGCTAAGGACACGGTTGCTAAATGGGTTTCCACGGTGGAGGTGGCCGTTCGGTGAGATCTTCGCCCGTTTGTGCGGTTGGACTGTGTGAGCGCGATGCCATCTCTGTCTTACATCTCGTCCTGAAGCAGACAGGGATTTATACGGCTTAGTCAGAGCGGCTTCCATGTGACAAGGCATCAAAATAATACCAAAAAAAAGAAAGAGAAAACCCTCACCGCATTTTAAACATCAGTGCCTTTTTTAATACCTTACAACCAAGCCGACTTGAGAAGTCTACTGCACGTGAGTTAAATAAGGCCAAATAAAAGTCGCTTCTTGATTATGTTGATGTAGCCTAAAAGCAAACGGCAAAATAAAATGGATTATGGAGAAGCTTTAGAATGAGGGTCATGCAGCAAAAAAAAATCAAGATGTTGACTTATCTGAGACCTTCTCTAGAGAATGGCCTGGGAGACAGTATTCATATTCTGGCACAAAATTCTAGGAAGCAGAAGTACTGGTGATCTGTTAAATTCATATAGAACAATTTCTATTCTACATGAAATAATATATTCGAGGCTAGATGAACATTGCACGGTCCATGCGAGAGAATCTGCCAGGTAGCACAAATCTTAATATACCTACTACTTATGATGGAAGCTTTTGCAGTACAAAAGATCAACCATGTTTGTAGTAAAAAAAAAATTTAATAAATAAAAATTGTGAATACTGTCTCCAACTCATGTCAGGTTCTATCTCTGTTTCATCCACTGTCTTTCATCTTGTTGACACCAGACAGGTGACAGGATGTGTCTTTTTGGTGTTTGTCCTAAGGGAACACAGTACATCAATATATGCCGCAATGACGACCTTACTTTTTTCACACTTCACACTGGAATCAAAGGTGTATTCAGGGAAGCAGAGATGAGATATCATTAGGCAAGTCTATAAAGAGAGATAGACGGGCATTTATTTGTAATTCAGATCATTTGCTGAAGCAACACACAATACATCATTCTCTCTACCAGTGAGTCAGACTTGTGAGATATTTAAACAAATACTCATCTTCCGAGTTGTTCTATTGCAACGGCTACTCAGGCAAGTGCAAAAGAGTCAATTCATGTTAAGTGAAACAGCCTTTTTCAGTCACCCACCTTTCTGTAGGGCGCTTCAAGCATCGCCTCGATATCAAAGTCGTCTGCCATTGGTGACCTGTCGAAGTGAAGCCATTTAAAAATAAGTGTCATTACAATACCAAAACAAACAAACAAACAAAAACAAAAAACCCTCAAGTTTTAATTTCGTCACTTCCTTCATTGTCCGACTACAGGGGATTCATCTCTTCTTACAAATAAACATGCATCAGTTCAGCAGGAACGCCAATAACACCAGTTTTTCCTCGTTCGCGTTTGGTGACACAGCTCAAGCCATAGTGAAATGTTTAAAACACCACTACAACAAAGAATATCATGAATCTAATAGTTTCTTAAGTATAGTGAAATTTTATTGATGAGAAATTGGCCCCAATCTCTACGAACCCCTTTTATTCAGGCCCTTTGTTTGTCCTACCAAATGAATATTCCCGTGGATGGCCTGCATGTAGCTCATCCATCCAACTGCCCACCTATGTGGGTCACAGGGAGGCTGATGCCTATCCCCGCCAGTGCTGGGTGAAGGTGTAATAGATAGACTCTTAACAACTCACACACAACCATCCACACCTAGGGGGAATCTGAAACAGTCAGTTAGCCTAATGTGGTTGTCTTAGGCCTGTGGGAGGAAACCCAACACAAGCACGGGGAGAACATGCCAACTCCACACAGAAACCGGGAGTCGAGCTCATGACCTTCTTGCTGTGAGGCAGGCCGTAATTATCAACCTTTAAATACAAGTTGGATAATCCAGGGCTCAGCTAAAGGCTATTTTCATGCTCTATTCAGAAATAACGTTCACGGAAGTACTTCATCATGTCCAGCTTTAGGGCTACATGGAGCTCACACTAGGCCTGGTTGTTTTGCTCGATGCCCGAGCACGATTGTATCAACATCTCACGGGAATAAAGGAAATACAACACAAACCAAAAAACTTAAAACCAGTACCACAAACATTCCATTAAAAATATTTTCAATGAAAACATATTTAATAAGTTTCAGATGGGATTTTCCTTAAAATCCTGTCAGTCAGGGAGATCACTTCTCACTCAACTTTCATTTTCAAATTCACATATAGGTCCCACAGTACTTAAAAAAAGAGCACTGCGAAATAATTACGATTAAAAAAAACACACCAAATGAAAAAAAATTAACCCAAAACAGTAAAGTGATTCAAATATTTACGGTAATTAGCAAGACATCCGTCCTCGACTGGTCCGAGTTATATAACATGCTCATCAACACAGACAATACCAAGCATATATGGTAGAACTAAGAAAATCGATATCAAACATTGAATGTTTTTTTTTACACTTTCACTAATATTATGTTACTTCTCATTTCGGGACATGGACGAATCAGCGTCCTGGGCCTTCAATGCTAAAACCTTTATTTAGCATCCCAGAAGCTAACTAGCTAACTACTAGCTACCATGTTGATATACTATATACTAACTACCATGTTGATATATTATATCAAGACAATAAAAACTGATAATTACGTCTAATTACCTGTACGCTTGCTGTAGAATTTGAGAAAATCGTCGTGGTTCGATTAGTTGTATTGATCCCGGCTAGCTCGCTGGTAACATACAAGACAAGCAATGCTAGCTATGCGACTAGCTATGATTTCCTCTTCACTTAAGAACGTTAAACTCCGGCAAAACAAATCTACGTCGTCTTAACTGTAATTATTAAACACCGTACATACAAATAATACACAAAAATAATGTTAATATCCTTCACACTGCACCAGAATTACGCTAGCTACCTGAAGTGATATGCTAACTAGCCTTGTTTATAATTCGGCTCGTGAATACAACTTCCGGAATGTCTTACAAAATGGCGGTTAAACGGGGTTTCCCGGATAGGAGTGCAAGGGCTTCCTTTACACATGAGTGGCCCACTGGTTTTTATTGGAAATGTTAGACAGGCTATTATTAACAGAGCCACTGAAATACCCTTGGGAAAGTTTATGTCCAAAAAAACCTCTATAGGGACCTTGTGACAGAAATGTTTATTATCTCATATAATGTAGTTAATTTTCATTATTGTAATGTCATAAGAAAATTACCGTATTGTGACATCATGGCTATTATTTATGGTTTGCGCGGGAAGCATGGTGGCGGTTCGTGTCCCAGGCTCGACAAGGACATTTCTGTGTGGATTTTCATGTACACTGGTTTCCTCCCACAGTCCAAATTAGGCTAATTGGCTGTTCCGAGTTGCCTACTAGGAGTGAGTGTAACTGGTTGTGTGTGTTGGCGCCGTGATGTTCAGGGTGTACCCCACCTTCGCCCACAGTTGGCTGATATTGGCTCCAGCCTTCCCAGTGACAATTCTAATTATGTTTCCTCGAAGCACATGGTAAAAAAGTACCAAAAAGGGTTTAATTTCATGTACCCTACGCCATACCCTATACCCGGTAAATTTCAAGATAATGGCTAAGTATGAAGGAAATGAGAAACAAGGCTGAAATTTTGTGTTGCTAGATCTTGATATACATGTTGCGTGTGGTAAATTTAATAACCTTGGTGAACTGTCCACATCTTCAAATTTTCACCTACCGTTCAGTTTTTGGACCTCACTAAAATACCACATCACCTTTATTCTTATTAAAACTTTGTTTAAATGGAAATATGCTTAAATGTGTTATAAAAAATACTTTTTTTGGGGTGAATATATTTGCTGTGTTAAAAATTTGAAAAGGGGCGGCACGGTGGCGTAGTAGTTAGCACGTCCGCCTCACAGCAAGAAGGTTTTGGGTTCGATTCCCGGCTCGTTTCTGTATGGAGTTTGCATGTTCTCCCTGTGCTTGCGTGGGTTTCCTCCGGGTACTCCGGTTTCCTCCCACAGT
>JAOUQZ010000034.1:5354864-5365796 GCA_028564935.1 Neosilurus hyrtlii
GGGTGTACCCTGCCCTCACCCAGAGTCGGCTGAGATGGGCGCCAGCCTCCCCGTGACCCTAATTAGGATTAAGCGGTACTAAAAATGAATGAATGAAAAATTTGAAAATACTCTGTTCAAAACTGCACTTTTTCCACAATTGCAGTATCAATAGCAACCTAACCCAGTCAAATAGAGTAATTTCAACTGCAGATTCTGACAGAGTGGATCCTTTTCTGTTGTATGCAAAGTTTCAGCCCTATACAGTAATTACTGGGGGAGTAACAAGCCTTCAAAAATGTCCAAAATGGTAAATTGCAAGTCACGGGCCGACAAATGGGTATGAACCTTCATTCATTCATTCATTTTCTTAATCCTAATTAGGGTCGTGGGAAGGCTGGCACCCATCTCAGCCGACTCTGGGCGAGGGCAGAGTACACCCTGGACAGCTCGCCAGGACATTGTGGGGCAGAAACATGCTGACGGCTATGCAGCTACTCTTGATGAAAATCAGCAATGGTTCTTTTACATGCCTCTCACCACAGACATTGAGAGACCTGGCCGGCATTTGATAACCCAGTTAGCTGCACTGTGGGGACAGCAGTGGGTACTAACCTAAAATCTTTAAATTAACATATCTTGGAAAGTTTTGAACTAGGACCTTGAAATTTTGCATGTGTTCATGTTGAAACATGTTCTATGTCTGGTTAAAGTTTTACTGAATTTTGAGATGGTCACTGGGGAAGTTTTCTGAAAGCTAGGTGATTTGACATGAAATGACCCAACTTCAGAATTAAAATTATTTATTTATTTATTTAATAATTTATATTTTTTACTTTTCAAAAGAATAGGGCAGCCAACTCAAAGCACCAACTGAATAGCCCGGTTCAACACATATTTAGATCTACATACATATTTTTTCTATTACATATTTCATCTGCCTATCTGGTGCCAAACAAAGAGGCAATGTGTGTGCATGACTAGTTTTTGTGTTTTAACATGCTGCAGGTGTGTGCATGAGGTGCATGACAGCTGGTCGTTGCCATAGAGATTAAGCATGCAGCTAGTGAAAGTTTAAATTTTTTCAATGAAAAAGGCAACGGTGCACATCTCACTTTTGGACTTCTGATTTAAAAAACATATTTTTCATCGCAGTGAGGTTGATAGCGTTTGACAGGCAAGAATTTGGTGAACGCGGTGATATAAATTATTTTGCTGCCCTGTGTGTGTGTAAAAAAAGTGTTTAAACAGTCATGATTTAAAAATGACCCTCAGTAATTTTAAATGATTTTAAAAAGCTCTATTTTGTATTGACTTTATTGTAGAATTTCCCGGTACAGCTGTCAGACTGAGGCTTGCCATTTAACTTCTACAAGTGCTTTTGACTCAAAGGTTGCATGGTCAGAACCAGCACAGATTGTCCTCCGTTTTGATATAAACATTATTGGTGTATTATGGGGGTAGAAACGAGTTAAAAAAACTTTTTCCAAGATAATCTCTTCTGTGCCACTCTGCTGATGACATGACCCACTCTAGTCCAGAACATTCTATAGTGATTAAGTTGCAGTTACTGTCAGTTATGTGACTTTTCAGCTGAAATATGCATAAGGCGCACCTCTTGCTTTTGGACTCTTGATTTGGTTGTATTTCTTTTACTGTATTTCTTATTGCAATGAGGTTGACAGCGTTTGAGAGCCAAGAATTTGGGGAACACAGTGATATAAATTATTTTGCTGTAGTTTGAAAAATATTCAAAAAGTCACCATGTAAATATGAACCCCTGTAATGATTTTAAATGATTTCAAATACCAAAATTTTGTATTGACTTCTACAGAGAAATTCATGATACATCTGTCAGTCAGAGGCTTGCCATTTAACTTTTACAAGTGCTGGTGACTCGAAATTTACATGTCCAGAACCAACACAGATTTTGCTTTATTTTTATGTAAAATTTATTTGTGCAGTATGAAAATTAAGGGAGTTAAAAAAATATTTTCTAAGATAATCTCTTTTCTTACACTGTAATGATGACACCCATTATAAATACACAAACTGACTCAGAAATCCTTATGACACTTAAACAAAAATTACGAAAAAACTGTAAAAGATAGCAAAAAGCCATTTCGACCATCGGAATGACAACTTCAGTGTCTACGTTTTAAAAGTTCAACCAAGTATGGCTTCTTGGCGAGACGTCAAAATGACGTGAGTTTCATGACTGTTTGTCGACCTCTCTCCATTCGTTTCAATGGGATTTTTTGTGTCGCCATGGTAACGAGAAATGGCAATAAATGTAATAGCACACTTCACGGCACCAAGACACACATTTGAATATATACATTGGGTCGGTGCAGTATGCCATTCGGGCCGCAATCAGTGCGACGGAAAAATAATAATGAAAATAAATAAATAAAGAGACCCATTTTTCTGGTTGAATAGTAATATGCGTCTGCTCTTAAGCACAGCCACATAATAATAATAATAATAATAATAATAATAATAATAATAATAATAATAATAATAATAATAATAATAATAATATTTTCTATATGTGGTTACAGTTTGAGATGTTTTGTATTCAGCTTGACACTTTTTAAACTCCATCAGGAATGTAAGCTCCTGGGAAAGGCTTGTAAAGGTGACATGTGGAATTGTACACTTGTTTAAAAATACCTAGGTTTTAACCTAGTTGTATGTGATGCTGAGAGTGGTGTAACTTATCATGCAGAAATCCATAAAATCCCACAGGATGTTCTAAAAATGTGTAGGAGTCATGCAAGGTTTTGATTTTATTTTGCCAGACACCTGCAGGTCCAAATGATATGCCTTTAGGATTCCATCATTCCTAGTAACATTAAAATATAAATCTGATATTTCTACAAGCTGTGCTGGTTTTAGAACCCACTGGATGAAATGACTATTTTTGGAATTGTGTAATTGGCCTTTAAGTAAATTTGTGCAAGATTTATGGGATTTGAAGACTTTTCCTAAAGGACAATGTTAACTAAAGGGAAGGACATTGTTAGCTGAAGTGGATTAATTCATGAAACTTGCCACAGATGGTAGCCTGAACCTGGAGCCATGAGGGGGCAACTGTGCCACAAACAATTAATGTACCTCACTGTCTTTAAAAAGAAATGATAACACCCTCCCAAGCTATTTTAATCAAAATATGCCAAAATTAATACTGCCATATAAACAAAGAGCTTTTCACTACATGCACAAATTACTTGGACATTTCACTCTTTATTTGTTTCTGAGGAGAAACCATAAGTATATGACATGTTTTGTCTTTATGCCCATGTTATGTCTTTAGGACTAAAGATCATTTTAGCTGGGTAACTATACAAGAATTAGTTATTCAGTTCACAATAAACAAGAATAAATAACCACAATACTGAAAGCAAGCTTTAATATACCATATACAATGCTTTCCTAATTGATTTTAACTGACTTTGTTAACCACTATGTTGCTAAAATATATCTATGTGGGTTTTTTTTTTAATATTTTTAATGATTTTTTTATTTTTATTTTTGAAGTGTATTACAGACAAAAAGTATATAATACAACTAGATCTTCTGTCACATTTGTGACATCCACAGGGTTTTTTTAGACACACTTAACACATATAAAAGTAGAATTATCATTTATCATCACTACATTTATATTGTATATTTTTATATTTATATTCGACTTTTAACTCTTGGTAGTCCTTCAAATAGTTATTGTTATTGATCTCTTTCTTCTCTTCTTGATATTGATAGCTTTTTATTCAATATATTCAAATATATGACAGTCAAAACAAGCATTTTACTACATATTGTACTGTGTATCATTTTGTATGTGACAAATAAATTAGAAATTTGAAAATTTAAGTTTCCCCAGAACTGAGGACAGAGAGGTAACTTTGAGTTCATTCACTTTCTACATTCTACTTGCTTGAACTTTTAAAACCTAGACATCAAAGTCGTCATTTCGACAGTCAGGACAGCTTTTTGCTACCTTCTACGGTTTTCTCTTAATCTTTGATCAGATGTCATAAGGATTTCTGAGTCAGTTTGTGTATTTATGATGGGTGTCTATTGGTGGAATGTTCTGGGCTAGAGTGGGTCATGTCATCAGCACATTTGCAGAGAAGAGAAGATTATCTTGGAAAAAGATTTATTTTAACTCGCTCCTACTCCCACAATTTTCGCTGTTATTGTAAGTAAAATTTACATCAAAAAGAATGAAAATGTGTGCTGGTTCTGACAATGTAACTTTCGAGTCAACAGCACTTATAGAAGTTAAATGGCGAGCTTCTGACTGACAGCTGTACTGTGAATCCCTCCATAATACTCAATACAAAATAGAGCTTTTTACAAACATTTAAAATGATTTTAAAGGTCATTTTTAAATAATGACTCTTTAAACACTTTTTACAGTACAGTATAATTTGTATACTATTATATTTATATTATAATAATTATATATATATATATTATACTAATATAAATAATTTATATTAGTGTTCACCGAATTCTTAGCTCTCAAACACTGTCAACCTCATTGCGATGGCAAATACAGTTTTCAAATCAGAAGAGCAAAAGCCATGTGCCTAAGACGTTATAATAATAATAAAGAATTATTCTCTTTTCTCCCCTCTCCCCTCTCCCCTCCAGAAAAAGGTACAGGACACTAAACACAAAAACTAACAGACTCAAGAACAACTTTTACATGAATAACCATCATTCAGACCATCTTTCCGGTCAGTGCAATATTACTCCCTAAGTGCAATACTCATGTTTAAGTGCAATACTCATGTTTAGAGCAGGTCTCGAACATCATATAAGAATAGAGCATTATGCACCTCATGATTAGAAAGCTCAACCTCTCACCCTGTGTATACCATGCACCTTTGACATATCATGCACCCTTCTGTGTATGTGTGTGTGTGTGGATAAATGTATAAGTCTGTACATGTGTAAATATATATGTGTTTGCAAATACAGGATATATGTATGTATATGTATCTATGTGTACATATAGGTATGTGTATATAGGTATATTCACATATTTAATTTAGTGTAGTTTCTTAGTTGCCTTTTGTGCACTTTTTAATAATTGCTGCTGAACAGAGAGCTGGTAAACTGATTTTCATTGTTCATGCAACAGTAAAGATTTCTTTATCTTTATCTTATCTTATAGAGGTATACTGTAGGTTGCCTTGGTAAACTATCTTTAATTTTCTGTATGACTACTTAATGTACTTTAGTTATAATAATATTATATATTTTTATTTTATAGCTATTTTAGCAATGTGTCTTACAATACTTTTACATTTTATCATGTAAAATTCACAGCACACCCACTTTGCATTAATTTATGTGAAGAAAATAATTGTAAATTTGGAAACTGAAAAATTTTAAATTGTAAATTTGGAAATGTTAAAGTACAAATTTAATTATTGATATGCACATGAGATGTTAATTCAAGTATAATGCATTTTAATCTTTGTTAAAATATATGCAAATATATAAAAAAAATAATTTATACATTTATTTCTCTTAAACAGGTTATAATGTCTGTGACATCTTGATACTTCTATAAAATGAGAGCTCGTAAAAGCAGCTATGCAGGTTTGTTTACATTAGAAACCTGCTCAGCTGCTCTCTCCATCATGTTCGTTCCAATATGGTGGCGCGAAATCGCGGGTTTTTTGTCCAAAGCCCGTTCCAGTATAAACACAGTTCAATGGTGCTGACACTTTAAAAAGCATGCCCTTTCCACCGATTCTCGTCATCTCTCTCTCTCTCTCTCTCTCTCCCTCTCTCTCCCACTCTCTCCCAACAGTCCTCTCAAGAGTTTAATGGCAACCCTTTAATGGCAACATCAACACCATCACTATTCTGAAAAATAATCTTACTACTCACTCATATATTGTTATAGTTGTATTTAATACCATACTACACTCCTGTTGTTTTTGTTGGTACAGTTGTGTGAAGTGGATTTTGTTTGTTAGTTATAAATACTCAGTGTCTGTGAGTGTGGCTCACCTGGACTGATTACACAGCGTGGCATATTTTTTTTATCATTTGAATGTAGAAATGCTTCAGGCCTATATGTCTTGATATAATACACTGTACTAATGTTATTATGCATTTACAAAATACAATATATGAAGAGGTCTTTTCCAAAACGCCATAAATCCATTTCTATTGTTTGAGAGAAATAAGATTTTTCTACCCACTGCTCAGTATCTTGACAACACCTTTGTTCTTTGTATTAATACTTTATTTAAATTGGTTTTATTTAAATTCTAATTCGTTTGCCCCGCCTCACTGTATCACAACCTGTTATAGCGGACTAATCACCTTTCGAGGTATCTGTTCTCCTCCCCTCATTTGGGATTGTTTTCATGGCCCTCATTCCAAATTAATTGAATAGCCCTGGTATAGAGCTTGGCTTAAACCCCACAATAATGGTTACAGCATATATGCTTTGATTCTTTGATTTATCACTACCTGTTTACAGCTACTAAGAAACCTGTGTTATCACGTATTTTCCCGCAGCAGTTGCAGCCACATCTCAAAATTTCTTCAGGAATTTTTCTAGTAAATGATTATTCTAGTTATCTTTCTCAATATCCTTATCAGATGAAAGTATGACACTGGTTACAATTTTACAGTGCAGTTTATCTGTGTAGTTAAACTATAAAGCTCCATACACTGATATTCTTTTTTAATGTTTTTACTTGGTGCAGCTGAATGATTCAAGTATGATGCTCACTGACATAAACACTAGGAAAAAAAGTATGAGCAAACAAACTAAGATCGAAGTACGAATTCCAAATATGGAATCTGACCAGCTGAAAACATTTTCTTTTATGGATCAAAGTCAATGGATTATATTTTCACTGTCACAGACACTAAATAAGGTATTACTGTTTAGATGTACCAATTGTTGAAGGCATTTTACTTAAAGCAACTGTAACAACATGACAGTAGGTTAAAAAAATACAGATCCCTATACTGCAAAAAAAGCCTATGTTGTTGTAGGCAAATTACTTAAAGATGTATATAATAATATTTTGGTTTTTTATTGGGGACATAATTTGAAGTCACTCATTCATTTGCCAGACCGCTGAAATCCACTAGGCTCTTGGAGAGGCTGGAGCCTCTTTATCTCAGCAGACACTGGGCAAAGGCAAAGTACACCCTGGACAGTTTGCCAGGCCATCTCAGGCCAACACTCACATTCATCCCTAGGGACAATTTGGAACAGTCAATTAGCCTAATGTGCATGTCTTTGGACTGTGGGAGGAAACTGGAGTACCTGAAAGAAACCCACACAAACACAAGGAGCACATGCAATTCCACAAAGAAATGCCCTTGCCAGGCCTGAGACTCAAACTTAGGACCTTCTTGCTGTGAGGCAGTCATGTAAGCTGCTACGCCACCATGCCAACCATTCTGAAAAATAATTTTCCTTAAAATAGTCGTTAGATTTCAAGTGACATTATTCAGAGAAAAATTAAAAAAAGACATAATTTAAAAATTTGGGTAAAAAAAAGAAATAAAAAGGAAAAAAAATTATAAAAAAGCACGAACCCTCTGAGTATGCCTCATAGAACTGTGGGTTAAGAAAATAAACATTCAGTAAAAGACGGCTGGTATTTGAACCTGGGGTAGCATGTTACACAATCATCTTCGATCAGCACATTTTCTACTCCCATTTTCTAGTGCTTGATTTAAAATGACATATTTTGATATAATTAGGACATCATGATGTAATGGTTAATTTGCATGTTCTAGCACATTATCTTTCTCAGTCTCAGTTACATATTCCTCATCTGTAGGAATGTTAAAAAAAGGCTCATCATCAAAGCAAAACGCCTCAGTTGGGGAAGCCAGATATGGCAGCTTGAGCACGAGTCCTGTTAGCACCCCGCCCACTATGGCTATTAAAATAGTGCTTCCTAGTGCAGCCACTTGGTACAAGGCTTGTTCTTTTGCAGTGCGTCCCAGACCTCCCTTCAATCCTGGGATCAGTTTTTGTAGTTCTTCCAACCGAGGGCTTCCTTCCTGGGGTGCACGATATGCAAAGGTCTGGTAGAGGCTGGGGCCGTATGTTTCCTCACTGGCCAATAGAATAGCACAAATAGCAGCTAGACTTGATATAAGCCCAGTTAGGCCGTGAAGATTATGGATGCCACATTGATCCTGCACATGCAATTTGCGTGCCAGGAAAGGGCTAAGGTACTTATAGCCGAGCATGCAAGCTGTCCCACCCAGCATCCCTAGCAGATATGCGGCAAAAGGTGAGACCATCATGTCGACTGAGGCACCAACAGTGACCCCACCAGCCAGGGTTACATTCTGCACATCAGCCATGCTGAACTTGCCATTTTTATTAAGCATGGAAGAGAGAGCAAAGGCAGTTAATGTAGAGGCACTCAGCCCTATGAAAGTATGAAGGATGGCACGATGCTGGTCATCCCCCTTCAGGGTCAAGGCAGAATTAAAGGAAGGCCAGAATACCCAAAGGAACAGGGTTCCTAGCACAGAAAGCAAGTCAGATTGATAACTTGTAGCCTCTTTGGAATGGCCATCATTTAGACTTGGTCTATACAAGATGAACGTGACGCCCAGACCGAAGTAGCAGGCAAACAAATGGATGAGAATGGAGCCCCCAGCATCATTGATCTTCAGGTATGTAATGACCATCCATTCTGTAACACCAAAGATTGGAACCTCCAACAAGGCCATGATCTATAGGTGACACATTAGATGTTAGTGAAAAATCCTAAATGAAAACTAATGGATTTACAAATGGGCTTAAATAAATAATACAATAACCAAACTTACTAACAACTGCACAGGACTGGTCTTCCCCAGCACCGCCCCGAATGAGATCAGTACAACAGCGCAAGCAAACTCAGCATTGATCAGGTTGATCACTCCCAGATGAATCTTCCCATCATAGTAGAAATGGAAAAAACCTTGTACCAAAATGGCCCATTGAATAGCAAACGTAGCAGTCAGGAAATTAAAAACCATTCCACCAAATCCATAACGCCTAAAGAAGGCTAAAAGACAGCCGAATCCGATGAAGATCATCACCTGGATATCGGCAAAAAAGGTATAGTCTTGGTATACGGCATTGAGTCTAGGATTTGTCATATTATTTTGTAGTAATGCATTGCTGTGTTCATCATAAGTCACAAAGAAAGCGTATAAAACCACAATCAGAAACTCCAGGCAAAATATGAGGGCAGAAAGCTGCACTCGCATATTTGTGGAATCTTTCTTCATTTTGTTAGTTTCAGAGATAACGCTCCCTTTACTTGCTGTCCTTGATCCCTCTGTGTTACTGTCTATCCACGAATGCTGGTGTTTTTATATCCTTTTGTCTGATAAGAAATGCAGTGACTATTGGACGAGAACATTCTGTCAGTCTTAATAGTCCTGTAATGGGTACCTAAACTTTGGCCCCTGGTAATACACTTTATGACACCCAGCAGCTTTTAAACAACAGAAAAAGGGCCATTGTATGCAGTTCTTAAAACTTTCTTTAATGTACTAACAGTCTTATCTAAGAATAACAATAAACGCAGACAATCGATTGTGCTGTACCAAGACAGATAAAAGGACTCTGTTTTCTTCTTGGGTGTTGGCAGGCAGTACTGTTATTAAATTTTCCTCTTTTCATATGTATGAGCATTAAAAGTTTTTTTAAAATTGGGTCAATATTAGCACTGTCTGCTATTTTAAGCTACTAGGTGAAGAAGAAGAAGAAGAAGAAAAAGAAGAAGTTACAGGTTCTCCATATCAGAAATACATGCAAATAATCAAACAGTACATTATGCCCACAATTTATTTGCAGAAGCCAGAAATTATATATAAAATGTTCAAGATTAAGTTCATATTTTTCATTTTCAGTTCTAGTTTATTGCTTGGCACTTTCTTACAAGGTTCTGCCCCTTTGAGAGATCGAACATGACCCATTAAAGAACCTATAGTATATAAGCGCAGGCTTCAGGCGGTGTCTGTTAACTTTATGTAGAAGGCTTCAAATTAGATTTTCACTCAGGCTTCACTATTCGCCATGATTCATTAAAAGACTTAATTATACCATGTCTGATGAATAATATAGACACAATAAATATTTAATTACTGCATTTTAATAAAATGTTAGGATATACTGTACATATTTTATTTATTCTACTAAATAGTAAAGTGGCAGCATGGTGGTGTAGTGGTTAACACGTCCACCTCACAGCAAGAAGGTCCTGGGTTTGAGTTCCGGGCTTGAGTGTTTCTGTGTGGAGATTGCATGTCCCGCCCATGCTTGCATGAGTTTCCTCTAGGTACTCTGGTTTCCTCCCACAGTTCATGCACATTATGCAAACTAGCCATTCCTAATTGCCCCTAGGTGTGAGTGTGAGTGATTGTGTGTGTTTTGGCCCTGCGATGGTCTGGTGAGTTGTTCAGAGTGTACCCTTCCCTTACCCAGTGTTGGCTGAGATAGGCTCCCGTTCCCCAGCGACCCTAATAGGAACAAGCAGTTCAGCACATGAGTGAGTGAGAGATGATGAGTGAATAAATAGTAAGGTATGGAGATTAATTTTATTATAAACTGTATAATGATTATGTTATTGCATTTTTATTTTACTTTTATTTAACCAGACAAGTCACTAAAATAAGTTCTTATTCACATGGATTTGCAGTAAAGGAAACTAATCTTTTACTTTGTTTATGTTAAAAAACAACTATTTATTATGTGATACTAATTGTGTGCATTCACTCACTCACTTGCCCATTTGCCAAGATGCTTACTCCTACTAGGGTCGTGAAGAGGCTGGAGCCTATTTCAGCCGACACTGGGCAAAGGCAGCCTTAGCAAAAAGTAGTTTATTCAAGTGTACTACAAGTATACTAATTTTATACTAAAACTGACACAGTATACTTGAA
>JAOUQZ010000034.1:5380020-5392520 GCA_028564935.1 Neosilurus hyrtlii
ACACACACACACACACACACACACACACACACACACACACACACACACACACACACACACACACACAAACACACATATATATATATATATATATATATATATATCAACTCAAGATCTTATATATATATATATATATATATTACAGTGGTCCTTATTGTTGGTAAAAAAGTTTGAGTAAAATTGACGGGTGCCCATTAAATTGGCTACATTCAATATAAAAACACTTGTAGTAAAATATTTTTAATTTTGAGTGATATTTAAGGTATGCTCAATGCCCATGAAATTATTTACCGCTATCTAAGCATTAACTACCATAATGTTACAGATTAATTACCATAAAGTTACAGATGAATAAAGAAAAATTAAGTTACTTTCAGGAAGTATTCTGCACTTCTCTACACTTGGTACACAGTCTACAGTCTACACTACTTGTGTTTTGTCATTGCTGAGTGCGCCATACAATCCCATACATATTTAAATTACAGAACTGTTTAGATCTGGATCAGAACTACAACATTATTTTTGGTGGGTGTCCGCTTTACAATTCAAAAGCTTGGGTGGAAACATACACCAATATAAACCATATAGCCAAACCCATTCAATATTAGAAATGGCATGTCTGATTGGCTCATCTACTACCAGGATATCAGCTCATATACCGTGGGTACAGAAAAACAAGGAAAATTGGCGGATTTACCAAATCTCCTCTACTTGAGAACAAAGCTTAACTACTAAAAAAAACAACAAAATTTGGAAATAAACTATTTAATGTTACTTAAGTTATTAATATTTGTCTTTAATATTTATTATATGTCTTTAATATTTAGGAAACTATTTGATGTTTTTTTTTTTTACTTTTAAAAATTACGATTGTTGAATTTTTCATCAAAGAAATTGTTGCTGTTGGCTGCTGTATATAGTTTGACCTTTTGTTTGGGTTTCTCTATTAAACTGATGAGGTGTGTAGCCCACAAAGAAGAAGTGATTTAATATTATTATTTGTAATTTAAAATTTGTATAAAATTAATAAAAATGTTATATTTTTCCCAATGCACTGGATGTAGATAGAATAAAATTCTATTCAGTCTGATATCAACTCCTCATTGGCTATCACGTTATGTAAATTTTGTGAAATAGCTGTTAAATATACTATTTCACAGATATTCCACAACATGACCATAAATAGACAGTGTATCATGTTTCATTCTTGACTTTATACACCTTGATATCAAAATTCATTTCAGAATGGTAAATGTAGTAACTCTGCTTTGCATAATTTTTTATTATTTTCCTGCAACAGCATGAGTACAGGTGTTATTTTCTCTATTAGGAGTGATTTTATACAGGTTTGGGTAATAGTCTTAAAAAAAATAATATGTCATGTTGTGCCTTCCTCACCCCTCAGCTCAACTATCATCAATAAAAAGAGACAGAACAAAAAGAAAAATAGACCACAGGGATCCTGTCGCTCCCGCAGAAAGGACCATTATATAATGTGCCAATACAGAACAAGCATAGTAAGTTTGAAAGCCCCAGCCTCTGTGCACCACAAGTAAATGTCTGGAAACCTAATGTACAGTTTTCCCTGTTACTTTGAAAAGTAGGTCAAGGTTTTCAATTTCAATTTCATCCTAACACTCATAATAGTTTACCAGAATACCATTCTTATAGCTCCTGAGCCACTTTGTGAGCGGCAAGTAAATGTCCGGAAACTAAAATGTGACGGACAGGCAGATGGACAGGGTAGTTTTCTAAAGCTCCTGAAACACTGTGTGGGCGGAATCTAAAAATCACAAAATTAATTTTGATGAACAACAAAAGGAATACCTCTAATTTCCAAACTGTTTAATGCCAAATTATGGAGCTCTAAGCAGATGATCTGGTATAGTAAAAAACAGTGTGAGTACCTTGTGTTGGCGCAACAAGAAAGGCAGGAGCATAAGCATTCCTCCATCATGGACAATCCACCAGACATCGATGTGGCCCTCACTAAAGCGCTCGCCATTGGATGGATATGCCGCAATGTTCTTTGGCACCAAAAGGGCCAATTGACCCGCTGTGGTCTCCCTGACAACCTCTAAAATAGAGAAAAAACCCAACATACCAGTGCGTTTGTAATCATTTGGAGCCACAAAATTATTACACACTGTCATATTGTTGTGATAGTTAGAAATAATAACAATATTCATTAGAGCCAGCAATAAAACTATTTTTAAAATTTAAATCGGGACATTTTTATAAGAGCTATTAAAAAGAAACACTGGTAGAAATACTGGACGTTCTTCAATGATTTTGTATTTTACATTTCTCAGAATTAGAACTCGGTGGCACGACGGCATAATGATTAGCACGTCCGCCTCTCAGAAAGAAGGTCCTGGGATTGGTTTCAGGTCCCGGTGAGGGCGTTTCTGTGTGAAGTTTGCATGTACTCCCCGTGCCTGCCTGGGTTTCCTATGGGTACTCTGGCTTCTTCTCACAGTCTTAAAGCATGCACATTAGGCTAACAGGCTGTTCCAAATTGCCCCTAAGTAAATGTGAATGGGGGTGCGTGTGTGTGTTGCCCTGTGTGTCTGCCAGTGTGTAACCCGCTTTCGCCCAGTACAATACCACCCCAGTGGAATTAAGCAGAAAATAAGTGAGTGAGTGAGAATTAGAATTCAGTCCAAGCATAAACTCAAAACCTCAGAAGCTTTGCATTGTACCAATGAAATTCCTTAGCTGCCGGTTGTCCTCTGCCTGTTTCCAATTCTTGGGGAAGTTGAAGACCACAGTGTTGTGTCGTAAGCCACCGAGTCCTGCAGCTTGGATCAGATGAGACGTAGCATCGCGCAGGTTAGACGAGATCACTACCTGACTGAAGCCTTTTACCTTCTCCGTCTCCATTAACTTCTTCAGGGACTAAGGGTCAAAAGCAGGGACACTTGATTTACAGTGGATTAATGTGTGTGTGTGTGTGTGTGTCTATGTGTGTGTGTATGTTGACCTGTTCAGCTTTCTGTGCTTCTGTGTGGTTGTTAAGGTACGTGCCCTCGACACAAGCACCCACGATGGTCAGGCCCTTGCCTGCCTTCAGCTGATTGGTCAGTGAGAGGAGACGTGGCTGCTCCACATTCTGCTCACCATCCAAATCAACCAGTACCATGATCTGAGGCCTGGGCAAGACACAAATGGGAAAAATACAGCAAGCGAGAGAGAGAGCGAGAGAGAGAGAGAGAGTTGTTATGTTATAGGGCTTTAACTATATCATACAGTATTACAATCAACAATACGTTTGCATCTGTGGTGGTTTTACAATTTAACAATCTGTAACCACCAGATAAAATAAGATCTATGTAATGGTTCAATCCAAGGGGTTGCTGAGGACTGTATATACCAACAGGTGTGTTGCTCACCTCCAATTTTTGGTGTGTGGTGGTCCTTCCTCCAACCTCATCAGAGCGTAACGGGCAGCACTGAGAGAGATGCCACGTATCCCATCTCCCCACTCTTTCTCCGCCCTGAGACAGAAAAAAAGCTCACCGGAGTCAAGATGGTTTCATTAATAGCACTTTTCCACTGATTTGAGCACTCGTAATTCCATTGTGCTTATCCAATCTCATAATGGTGTCTCAGAGAGTACTGTACACGCCGCAGTGATTTTACACCACGGTAAATTGCATTAAATAAAAGAGCGCCGTGTATTGATCCAGCAGCTCTTAAAGCAAAGACAAGAACAAAACTGCCAACCTGCTCCAAAAGACTGGATAATAATAGCACTTTGCCAAGTAAGAGGCTTATCTGGTGTGTGGTGATGCCTCAGGCTTCATGTCTGCTTATGTTCCCAGGGGCTTTTATGCCTGCTTACCCACAGAACTCGATGTACTTGTAGATGCAGCCAGCAATGCCCATGGCCACAATAGCATAGTACCAAGAGCAGATGAACATCAAGGAGAGACACAAGCTCATACCCAGAAAGGACAGTGCCCTGGATAAAAGAAAAACAAAAATGTTGTTTTAATGACGTTTT
Organism: Neosilurus hyrtlii; assembly: GCA_028564935.1. Lineage (NCBI taxonomy): Eukaryota > Metazoa > Chordata > Actinopteri > Siluriformes > Plotosidae > Neosilurus > Neosilurus hyrtlii. The sequence goes on from JAOUQZ010000034.1 coordinate 5,384,027, forward strand.
TGTAAAAGATATGTTTACTTACAGGTCTTAAAGGCCTACCAGGACTCAGTTGATTATACACAGCTGTATGCCCCTCCCTTATCCCTCCCTTTCCAAGCTTGTATTAGAATGTGTGATGGCCGTCAAGTGCCTGTAGCATACATCCATGTACGTAATTATACTTGAATGCTAAATAATAAGTGTGATCCTCCATTCATCTAAATAGTTGCCTTCTCAAACTTGTTAGCCTCTTATTCTCGTTCCTTGTATTTTTTTTTTCTTAAGTTTCTTTATTGAGCTTCATTCTAGGTTCATGATGCTATCAATAAAAACTTTGTCCATTCATGGTGGCTGTACAGTGCCTCCAGGAATGTGTGGCATCATAATTGCATCAATTCATGTGAATTCAACCAATCCTTACACATTTTGTACGACCTTGCAATTTTAACCAATCACCGCAACTGTGCGGCAAATTTGACCAATCATTGTATAACATAAGGTTCACCAATCATAGCAGTCCACTGCATAAGTGTTTAGCCATATGTAAATTCCTTGTTTATGCATTTGAAGACATCAAGATGTGGGCATTTACGCAACTATTGTTTGCAGCTTTCAGGTAATCCTGCAATTGTATTACAAAAAAACACCAAAGAACACCAACTTACATTACAATATTTTTAAAAAACTACTGCAAAATCTAAGATTTGATAATTTTTGACTACAATAATCAACAGAAAAGTCTGGAACTGACTGTAGAATGCAACATGATGGCTCTTTGGAAGAGGACCCTTTCGCTAGGTATAAAGGGGTCTAAGCTGACTAGAAACATGACAATTCATGGTTAAATATAAATATACAATGAAAACGTACTATATTCCATTTCTACTGTACTGACATTTAACATATCATATGGAACATAGACTGTGGACAAAAGTTTATGGACAAGTGACCATAAGTTTCTCAGTAGTCTTAAAAACTGCCTATTTAAAATTTTTGAATTTACTTTAAGAAAGAGAGAAAATTATTGTGTCAGAAATTAATTGTTTATTGCTTCTATATTACAAATGATAAAAGGAAAAACTTATATTGTGGACATTCCATGACCGTAAATGCATCATATGACCGTAAATCAGTTATTGTAATTTTTGACAAATTTCTTTGAGATAAGTAAAATGAAAATCTTTATGATGTGCTGTTTTAAGAAGATAATAATATGGTAACATTAATATAGTTTCACGTCTCGCCACATGCCATGCCATTTTTAAATTTTTTTCCTATAACAGCACACCCCACAGAATTTGACTCTTGCTTATTGGTTGTCATATTTTGCTTACAGGGTCAATTTTCTAAAACCTAAACCTTACTTTAGCTGTAGTTTAAATAAAAATAAAAAGATGGAAAAAGCCCTATATTATTACATCACTGGGTATAAAACTCAGTCTCATGCTTTATGAAAATGATTGCCATCGATCATTTAAATTGGCCTCGTTCAATTAGCAATATGTATTAATAGGTGTGAAACTCTTACGCCCAATAATGCTATACAGCTCCCCTTTATTCCATTACTGCAGTTTATTTTATTTAAATTTCAAATTCAAATCTTATTTGTCACATGCTTAGTACGACTGTCCAAAATGTAAAGAATATCACTATCATTACTATCAAAGTAACAAGAAGAAAAGAACAATAACTAAAACTTTTAAAGGATTTTAAAGGTCTGTTAAATGATTTTAAAGGTCAGATAAATAAAAAATGCAAAAGGATAGAAATAGAGAAAATATATAGAATAAAATAAAATATACATATAAGATAAAATATAGGATACTATATATATATATACACACACACACACACACACACACACACACACACACACACACACACACACACACACACACACACATTATATATATATATATTCCCTGATGAGTGAGCAACCAAAACCAAAATTAAGTATAAGTGAAATATATGCAAATGTACAGGCAATATAATGAATAATTTATATGGCATTACCACTGACAAATGGAGTCAAAACTTCATTCAGTCAGTCCTTTGCCTCAAATAGCCACATTTGGTCATTTGGTAAGAGTCATGGTGAACCTTGGTATAAGTTGTGGATATGCTCTTATTATGCACCCCAAACTATTGTTTTTGAACCCCTGCATCTTGCTGTTCCCCATGTTAGGAGTCTACTAGCAAATGATATGACTTTTGTTTTAAAATCTGTACATGGTGTCTTCACCAAACTTGGTCAGGACACTACCCTGGCTGAGCCCAGGGTATGACTTGATTTTAGCATTTCAAGGTCGAAGGCCAAGGTCAGAGCAAGGTCAGTGAGTGCTTTTCACTGCAAAATGAGTGCCAACAGACATGGCATTACTAAGGAACACTAATAGAAAAGCATATATGGACTTTCAAATGAGACAATTACTTCTGACCTTGAAAGTCATCTTGTAAGTCCTTCAAAATATTTTTTTAATTATTTAATTTGGTCATGACCATGTACTATACAACACACCCATGTAGGGAGTATGTAGTACTTTATCCATGCTGCTAGCGGAGGTACCTTGTACGCTTTGACTGTCCCTCTATTTAAGAGTAGTTTGCTCAAGACTCTTGATACTATCCATTTCTTTGGTCTTATTATAGAATTTTGTTTTGCAGGCAATTGAAGTTTGTGTAACATTAACTATGTGTGCAGTTGAGGTTGCACTAACCAGTGGTAGAATTTGAAGCGAGGCCTCCAGTTTGGTGTTCTGAGGAGCGTCTGCAGAGCACAGGCCAGGTTCACGAACATGTAGCACATCAAGAAAAACCTGTGCAGAAGGATCATCATGAGATTATAATACTGTTTACTGCTATAATAAAAAACTTGAAATAATTGCTGTATTAGATAATACAAGAAAAGAGCAGTTTATGAGACCCTGCCCGAACGTCTACTAAATTCTAATCTCTCTTTTCCTTCAGTAGTAATGAAATTTTCCCCTTAATGGGCCTTTGGGGCAAGTGAACCAAATGCACACACTTAAGTTGTCGTGTGCACTCTGAACAGCTTGCCAGTCCATCACAGGGCAACACACACAACCATTCACACTCACACTTACATCTAGGGGCAATTTTGATCAGCCAGTTAGCCTAATGTGCATGTCTTGGGACTGTGAGAGGAAACCAGAGTACCCAAAGGAAACCCGCACAAACACATGGAGAACATGCAAACCCCACACAGAAACGCCCAAGCCTAGGACTCGAACCCAGGACCTTCATGCTGTGACGTGGGTGTGCTAACCACTATGCCACTGTGCCGCCCAAGGCTAAAACTAATATTCCATTATGCATAATTTATGACATTCATTCTAATCAGTGGGAAAGTGTATGAGAGTTATACTAGGGTCAGGACTAACTTAATGAGATGGTTATGCATAATACATCCAAGGGATTAGCAATACATACATAGAGAGGATGGGTGCGACAGCATCTAGAGAGGCAATAAGGATGCCAATCTCACATATGGTGGCTGTCAGAAGTAGAGCCCATGTGGGTTCACCGTTAGCCTTCCCATGACCGAACACCTGAATATATATATATATATATTATTATATATTATACTATTAAGAGAGAAAGAGCATTAAAAAATAGAATGTAAAAGAAACACTTTTTTATTCCATACCCATGTTTCTTACACTCACCCTGAGGAAGGGGATAATCCCATCTCGTGCAATGGCCTGTAAGAGACGAGGGGCTCCTGTCAAACTCTGAAGCCCTGCCCCGCAGGTGGAGAAGAATGAACCAAAAACAATGACCCAAGGGGAGGGCCATGCCAGTGTACCAATGACCAGATTCCCATTGACACCCTCACCAAACCTGCGCATGGCATAATGACAAGATATGTTAAAATTTTGGTCTGAATCAATTACATACAGTACATACAAATGTGTCAACTAGAAAAAGTCACAATCAGGAATGAGGACAGATTGAATGGACACTTACATGCGAGAGGAAAATAAGAAAACATGCATATATCGTGTATAAAGTCTTGTTAGTATTTGAGTTAAGTTCCTCACTTGTCTCTTAGCACCACTCCCTCTACACACGCCCCGAACAGAATCACACTGGACATGTCTGACAGAGCCAGAGCTCAGGAAAACTAATTGGACACAAATTACAACCTAAAACACCTATTTCAATGATTTCCAGGAATACTGATTTCTGTATCATTCTGTATCTCCATCAAAATCATGCCTGTTTTTAATGGCGTACAGCCAGGGGGCCCAAAGATCACCAGGATCCATTATTGATTTTTCATCACCCAATATTTTTCAACACTGTCCCTTGCACACAGAGATTTCTCTAGATTCTCAGAATCTTTTGACGATATTGTGTACTGTAGATGATGAAATATTCAAAGACTTTGCCATTTTACATTGAGGAACATTAATCTGAAATTGTTACACAATTTTTGGATGCAGTTCTTTGCACATGATTAAACCAATCATGTGTTTACTGACCTGTTGCCAATTTACCAAATTGGTTGCAAAATTTTCCTCCAGCTGTTTCTATTTAGTACAGCTTACTTTTATCAGCCTTTTGTTGCTATGTCTTAATTTTTTGAGACGTATTTCTGCCATCAAATTTGAAATGAGCCAGGATTGAGTGTGTCTCGGGTGTGTCTATGTGGAGTTTGCATGCTCTGTATGTTTTCTAGGTTCTTCTGTGTATAGAATATGGGCGTGTTAAATTTGCAAATAATTGTATTATTTTTTCATTCTCATTTTACACAGAATTTTTACACGGTATCCCATTCCAAGCCTCTGCAAGTGCACGATTGAAGGCTTCTGAAGGATACATATGATAGAGGTGGTAGTAATAGCCAGGATGGTGCCAATGGGGATAGACTTCTGAGCATCCTGCAAGTCACCAGAGCGGTTGGATCCAGCCATGATACCTATGATGTACATATAGAGGAAAAAACAAATCCTTAGTTAATGAAAACTTTCCCACAGCAGAAAATTGTCTCTAGAAACTCCTCCCATAAATGTACAAAAGTCTACTTACAAAAAACTTCACCACATCAACGATCATGTGTCTTTATTAGGTAAAAACAGCAGCATACTTTTAAATATGTTTATTAGTAGCATTATGTTATGGCAGCACCTTCCATACAAACCACAGTGAATGTTGTTGCTATGGAAACAATAACGTATGACAACGACTGCATTAGTAGAATCCTGCAATGTGAACCCGAGCTGGCACTGTAGTCTGAGCTGCTGCTCTAGATATTGGATCAGCACCATGGAGGACACAGTACAGCAGTGGTGTAAAGCATATTATTTTGTACTACACTGTTTAAACATGTGATTTGCTGTGGTTTGTGCATGTGTGCACTGAGTGGCAGAGGTTATTGTAATCTTGTCCAATTGTGCTGATATGGATCATAGCTTAACAATTCTCTGCTGTCACCCTAACACACACACACAACCACCACCACCGTCACAGACCGAAGGCTGCACCATGCCACTCCAACCATTTTTATCTACCATTTTACAGTTTTATACACTTTGGCTTAATGCTTTTTAAGTTTTTAAGTTAAATGCAAAATTGCTTACATTTATAGGACAGACTAGCATTTCCCCTCTGTTTTCTCTCTTCTGTCTGTCAGGTATTTCTTCAAACAGCCCAAATGCAGTGCATTATGGTATATAGTACCAGTCAAAAGATTAAACACAATTACTTTTGTGTCCAAACTTTTGACTGGTATTTGTGCTTATAAATTATTTATTATTATTAATTATTTCCGTTATTTATTTTTTTTTTTTATAAAAAAGTGTAATTTATTAATGTTTACTATTTTATGCCTGACCAAAAAATAGTTGCACACTCAATATTTTCATGGAGTGCATTTAGCCTTGATCACAGCACAGTAATCTCCATGGCATTGTTGCTCCAGTTGGTCACGTCGAGGCTCAGCAACATTAATGTGGCAATAAAATGAAGTCAGCTGATGACCTGAATGTACTGAATAAGCAGGTTATCAAAACAATGGACCTTTTCTTCCCTGATGGCACAGATATAAAATGGGGACTCAAGTAATGAAAGAGTGGTTCAGGGAGCATCAGGAATCATTTTCACATATGTACTGGCACCCCAGAGTCCTGACCTTAACCCTATTGAAAGTTTTCGGGCTGTGCTGCAGAAGACTTTATGGAGTGGTTCAGTTTTTCAACTCATCAATTCAAGACATCAGTGAAAAATGAACCCAACACTGGATGGAAATAAATGTTATGTTGTTTAAATTTGTTGACACGATGGCATGACGATTACATGCTGTAAGCAAGACTAAAGGTGGTACAACAACATATTTAGCAGTTAACTGGGTTTAAATCAGTGGAATAACATCAGACAAGTTGAATGTTGCCCAAGTTCTTGATTTCCCAAATTTGAAGTATCATTGCACTCTCATCACAACGTTGATTGCAGGATTAAGTTTTCCAAGTTATGAGTGCAATGTATTTCATCAGAACTTCAGGAGACGGAAAAAAAACAAGCCTGGTGAGAGAACAATTGTTTATGACAAGTGCTATAACAAACAGTACCAGTCAAAAGTCTGGACACACCCACTTATTCTAACTGAAATAGACAGTGTGTCCAACCTTTTGATTGGTAGTGTATAGCTGGTATATAACCATTGCTTGCACACTACTTTCACTATGCATTATGGGTTACAATGAGTGCACTACATACAATTATTATTTTACACATTCAGACACCACTACAAAAAAGGCAAACTCACTATATAGTGCAGTATATGGTGTGTAGTGACTAATTTAGGCCCAGGGTCTGTCTGTACTCAGTGATGAAGTGGTACTGACCTGTAACAGAGGGAAAATAGATGCCCACCAACAGGGTGAAGAAGCTGGTGATATCCGCTAGTACAAAGCGTTTAGTGTTGCTTATAGGAGCATCGGGATCAGCCACGGAAGAAAGACCTCGCTTCTCTAAGAAATCATTCTTCTCCATGAAGGAGCTAAAGAGATTCTCTATCAAAGAAAAACATTTTATATTTTTACGACATTTCGAATATACATAATCATTTGTGTGCAGCATGGTGGCGTGGTGGTTAATATTTCTAACTTGCTGCATGTTCTGCCCATATCTGTGTAGGTTTCCTTCAGGTGCTCTGGTTTTATCCTACAGTCCACATGAATAATAGGCTAACTGAATACTCCCGATTGTATTGTGGCCAAGGAACATATGTAAAGTGAATGAAATATCATATTATACAAAATATTGTTATTTTTAAAAAGCAGCAGCTTCTCACAGCTTTCTCACCTGACAGGATGCCACTGGTGACACCAGGAATCCCCTGCACTTCAGAAACGTTATTGTTGGCAAAAAATTCATCACAGGTAGCGTTGAGGAACTCAGAGTCACAGAATAGTCTCCAGAGTTTGGTGGTAACTGTACCATTGACTGACTCTATGGTTTTTGCACAGATGTCAAAGCCCTTAGACACCAGAGTTCGATTACCAAGCACACATATCCTGCACAAAGAAAAAGTCCAGTTAGTGGGGTGAAATCTTTATCACATCTAAAATGTCCAAGTATCTGATTCCATGATCAAATCCATGACTTTTACACTTAATATACAAGAATGCATTAAAGCTGGGGCTGATAATCTTTTTAGCTGTGGACACAAACTGTAATGTTGGTTAAAATTACCTTTACACCCTGACCACAAATAATAACATGAGATCTGAAATAGTTACGAAAAAAAGTAAACCATAATCTGTGGCCACTGTAATCCCGTTAAAACACTGACCAATCACTGCCTTGTGGTCTCCTTGAAAATATCCAATCAAATGCTCCCGTGTCTCCCTGCTCCTTAGTGACCCTACTGTGCATGTACCATCAGTCAGAGTGAAGCTTTTGCGTGCGGAGGGGGTCGAAGCTTTTGAGATCTCCAGCGGCAGGGCGGGTTTCTCCCACTGAGGAGAGATGCTACTTTCATACTTTGCTAGCTTTCCAGGTTATCAACCCCAGCTTTAAGTACAAATCCATTTCATCTGCTTGAGAAGTACTGGGTTATTATCTCTCCTTTTAGCTTATATAGTACGTGGTAATACAGTGTTCGTGTTAAGTACAGTGAACAAGCGTACGGGAAGTCTGGTGGGTCAACTGCGCTTTTGATCACTCCAGCATAAACAGCCAGAATGGAGAGGATGACACAGGCGAGGAAAACCAGTGCCAGTTTGTTGACATACTTCACGCCGACAAACACCACCAGAGCCATGAAGGACAGAACAATGCTGCCATACACACGCATGTTGTTGAGCATTGCAGCTTCAGCTTCAGGTCCATCCAGACCTTCCATCTTGAATATAGCCGCATGTGGAGCTATGTAGATCTACAGCACAGAGAAGAGCAGAAAAGTACAAACATTACTGATCGTGTCCTTTTGTGTAATTACCAATGGTTAAAATTTCAACTGTTGGTAGCACACACCAATCAGCCATATCAT
>JAOUQZ010000034.1:5393655-5404726 GCA_028564935.1 Neosilurus hyrtlii
ATATATATATACACACACACACACACACACACACACACACACACACACACACACACACACACACACACACACACAACTCTAGTTGTCTTTGAAGTAAAATAAAGAAAGCCACTTGTTGCAAGCCACACAACATTATTCGAGCTAATCAGCAGCAATGTTTGCTCATACCAAGAGAATCTCAATGCATCCGAGTATATACATGGCTCCAGCAAAGGTAGTTCCCAGGTAGAAGCAGATGCCCACAGCTCCACCAAACTCCGGCCCCAACGATCGGGAGATCATATAGTATGAACCACCAGCTGCAACAGATGCACAGTTATGACCTACTTACACAAGACTCATATTATACACTATTACTAAACATTTTAAAGATTTTTGTGTATTTCAGTCTTTCTCACACTCACCTTCCAAACATAAGCAGATGTGTAATGGCACAAATATGCATCGCTAAAGGACAGGTGCTGAACTCGGCTCACTAGGGAGCTATACTGTGTACTGTGACTAACTGCCCATAAAGAACACCAGGACAGCCATCCTCTGGGCGTACATAAACACACATAGAAACGCAGACAGGGGCCATTGCATTCTGCTTACCTGGCACTACTCCATTTGTAGCAATTGCACTCATTGAAATGGCAGTCAGCATAGTCTGTAAACAGAAATAAACCCAGATTTAATTACCTATACATCAATTCCTGAATTCCTGGCACCCATGAACAAAAGGATTTACTTTTAAATGAACATGTAGCAACATTTGTTAAACAACTAAAAAGTATTTCAAATGATTTCATCTCTGACGCGTGTTCAGATGGTTCTGAAATAAATTTAGTCAAACTTTACTAATTTGCCAGAAGGCCTCCCCGGAGTCGTGTTTCAGGCATGGCTATCCGGGAAGAGACCCTGGGGTTGACCGAGAACACGCTGGAGGCACTATGTCTCTCAGCTGGTCTGGGAAGAGCTGGAGGAGGTGACATGGGAGCGAGATGTCTGAACCTCACTGCTTAGACTGCTGCCCCTGCGACCCGATCCCAGACCAAGCGGAAGATGAATGAATGAATGAATTTACTAATTTGGGGTAAGTGAGAAATTATGCAAAAAAAATGATGCCAAAAATTTGTGTTTTCATATTTACGATCCCTTGGTTGAAAATAATGGGGGGTAGGCATGTTATAAAATGGAAGTACTCCAGTAATCAAAGGTCGTTTAATGTATTAGTTACAAATTTTAATTTGTATTAAGTTGGCTGGGAAGGCTGGAGCCCATCCCAGCCAACTCTGAAGGATGGCGGGGTACTCCTTAAACAACTCGCCGGACCATTGTAGGGCAACACAGACACACTATCATTCCCTTTCACACCTAGGGGTAATCGAGAATATCCAGTAAGCCTCATGGGCATGTGTTTGGACTTTTGGAGCAAACTGAAGGAAAGCCACACAAAGCACAGGAAAAACATGCAACCGCCATACTGAAATATTTTCCAGGCATGGGGCTCAAACCCAGGACTTTCTTGCTGTGAAGTGGATTTGCTAACCACTATGCCACCGTGCCACCCAAACAAAGACAGATAAATCAGGTCGAGCCTGTCTTGTCAACTGATCTTCAGCTTTCACTATGCAACTGGACAAAAACTGCATTTGTTTGTCATATTATTATGTCTTGGGAAGCAGAAAATTGTCAGAGTTGGCTGAGAGTGGACACACAATCCTAATTTACTCCTCTACAATCAATAAAGCAATGTCTATCCTGACTCCATTACCTTCCATTAATCCATTAGATGAGGTAACCTAATCACAGCTTAGCAATATCACGGTCAATTAGTGAGGAATTTGTGATCATATTTAAAAATTGTAATCGTGATTAAAGTAGAATGAATTATACAACCTGGAGCATGGCACAGCAAACAACTCAAAAGAAGGAGGAAGCAAATAACTCATCTGTGGAGAGGACTAAAGTAAGATAAATACTGGCGAGCAGATAAAGGAGTAGGGTGACTGAAATTTCCAACTGTAATTCACCTCTCAGTCAGTAGGGGGCTCTCAAAATTACAAGCCAATTCTTTAACCCTATCATTACACTTTCCCATGGCACCCAATGAGTGGCACGGTGGCATAGTGGTTAACACGTCTGTTCCACAGCAAGAAGGTCCTGGGTCCGAGTTACGTGCTCGGGTGTTTCTGTGTGGAGTTTGCATGTTCTCCCTGTACTTGCATGGATTTCCTTTCGGGTACTCCGAGTTCCTTCCACAGTCCAAAGACATTCACATTAGAAGAAGTGGCTGTTCCAAATTTACCCTAGGTATGGATGTAAGAGTAAATGGTTGTGTGTGTTGGCCCTGCAACAGTCTGGTGAGCTGTTCAGGGTGTACCATGTCTTCGCCCAGTGTTGGTTCCAGCCTTCGCGTGGCCCTAATAGGATTAAGCGGTTTCGAAAAATGTCACCTGATAACAGGACGTACATTTATTTCAGAATTATTTCAAAATTATTTCTAAGAAATCTTGTTCTTTTAAAATGTCAACATCTAACAAAAAAGTTTCACGCTTTAATTAAAACAAACAAAAACTAAATGAAACATTGTAAGCTGACTACTAGGGATGTACTGTAAGTGCTTTTGTTCATGAATGATTAAAAAAGACAGTAAGAGACACACCGTTGAGCAGCACATAAAGACAATGAGGAAGGTTCCCAGGACGCCTCCGACGCCCACCAGCCATGTCATCCTGAGGAAGAGGATCACTCCCAGGATGTTCTGCATGCACGGCAGATAGACCCCCATCACCGTGCCCATACGAGGAGCCTGACAAAAGCCCACCAATGAAGATAGCAAATCGGTGAAATGAACAACAAATGATTGATGCATAAAAGTGGCTCTAATTCAAATATTTCAGTGGTGCACAGAATATTGGTCCTGACAATGGTGCAATATTTTTTTTTGTTCCAGGTCCATTTATGTAAAAAGAAAACACAGTTGGGCCCTTGAGCAAGACCCTAAACCCTTAATTGCTCAGTTATATGAAAATGATAAGTGGAAGCCACTCTGCATATGGGTGTCTTCCAAATGCCGTAAATGTAAATAGTAGCGGGGCACTTCTGGGACTTCAAGAGGCTTATCCACTGAGGCACTACTGCTTAATTGGCCAATAATTACTACTTTTTATTTATTCCTGAATGACACGTCAAATATTTGAACTAAAAACAATTACATAATTTACATTATTTTTCATTCAGCTCCAGTGATGAGTTTCTTTAAAGATGTTTAAAACAATCATTCGTTCACTAGACTCTCTTTTTTATTTAAATTGTGAAGCTAAAAAATTGAAAAAATTCAAAAATCCAGAAGATTATCCTCTTATTAGCACCACAATTTTAAGACTTTCTGAAATTTTCAAGACTGCCCATACTGACTCTTACAAAGTGCAGACACTCAAGACATTGTGTGAATTTACCTGCACTGTTTTCTTGCGGGCCTCTTCATTATTCTCGGCCTCTTCATGTTCCTTGCTGCCCTGCGTCAGGTTGGAGTAGTTGGCAAGGCTGCTAAGCAAAGAGGACACCATGGGACTCGTGTCCATCTCCTCCTACACACACAGTAAAAAGCAAACAACTTTAGTTCCATTTCACCTGAGACCAGCACATAGACGGGACTAGAAACTGCATTGTTCCATCAAACTCACATTCATAGTTGTGACAGTATGAGACTTTGATCAGCAGGGAGCTTCACAGTATTCATGCTGAGATTTCAGGAGTATATTTCTTTCTTTTTTTTTTTGGCATGCACTGCAGTGCCATGCACTGCGTTACTCATTTGAATAGAAATTTAACCCAATCACGCTGAGGGAACAAATGACGTTTCTGGCGCGTGTAATGTGCTTACGGAAGTGAACATATCCAGTGGAATTGCATCTCGCTACACTGTGGTGATCCTGGGTTTCCATATAAATTTTTTTTTTATCTCATTAGCATAACACTTTTAGACAATATCAAAACTTAGGGGAGGGGGCGGTCATTGTGATGGTTACATAACATTACGTCATCGATGGCATCATCAAAACAAACTCACACTGAAACCTTCTATCAGGAGAAATAACTTTTTTCTAAGCACCACTTTAAGGTAGTGCCTATATCCTTTAAGTTTTATAGTTAAGAAAGTAAAGCTTGGTTTAGCTGAACTAGCAGGTGGCTAAAAAAAAAAGGCACATACTCAATGCTCTGTTTCCCAGTGTGTCAGCCTGAAACAATGCAGTTTCTAGGCCCTCTATATACTGCTCCCAGATTTTAATTGCTATTTAAAGTTTAAAGTTTATATCATACCAGATATTACTTTAAAAGGGGCATATTTATATACCAGCTATACTGAGTAACATGAAATACTATGTTACCACTTTGGAATTGGCTGCAATGTCTTTCTGAAACCATTTGCTTACTCCTGTATATGAGTGTCAATGACACCTGTACTGGGCCTGATGATATTAGTAATCATTACCATCTTTTTCATTTCTCTTGACCTCAGATGCCTCAATCTGCTTCTTAACACTTGATCATTCAAAATCATTCCTCCGGTCACATAGTTTTGTTACTGTCATTTTAAACAGACACCGAACCAAAACAAGATGTAGAACAGGTGAATAAGAGATACTAAGCCCATGAGCTGCAGTGATTTCACCTGCAGTGAAACCCTTGCATTCATCTAGAATCACTGAGTCAGTCAGGTTTTCCTAAAGATTTTCATGGAGGGGAATGTTGATGAGTTCTGTTGATATTTGTAGGCTTTGTTATGGCAAAGCTGTTCCTGTGGGGGCAGTCGTGGCCTAATGGATAGAGAGGTGGCTTTGGGAAAGAAAGGTCGCTGGTTTGATTCCCGAACCAGCAGGAAAAATGTGTGGTGGTGGGGAAGTGAGCTGCACCTTCCCTTTCTCCACATTCATGGCTGAAGTGCCCTTGCGCAAGGCACCTAACCCCTGACTGCTCTCTGGGTGCTGCAATGTGTGGCAGTCCTCTGCTCTGAGTGTGTGCTTACTTTGGATGAGTTAAATGCATGAAGCTTCCCTTGTGGAATTAATACAGTATAAAATAATAATAATAATGCAATGAGCTGATAATGGGAGATAAAACACATTTTCAGTAGTCAGTATTGGTCCATTGGATTTTCATTATAAATTGATGTTTAGAGACATTTAATGCTTTTTAGAGATCATTTCCAAATGCTAAAGTGAGAGTTTCAACCCTCAATGTCTGTAAAAGAGGAAGAAGAAGAAGAACAAGAAAAAGAAGAAGGAGCAGGAGGAGAAGAAGAAGAAGAAACAAAAGATAACAACAGTGCCATTTTTGTAATATCAGATGGGGAAAACCTGTACCTCAAACAGAGCCATGTGCTTTCCATCATACTGCTGGCTTTTCTCAATGTCAGTGCTGCTACTGCTGTTGATAAAAGGGCTGCTCTCTTTGGGGTTTCCATCTCCTGTGAACACACAAAGACTTACTAATGAGGCTGCAGCATCATCAAGTTTTTAGTAGTCACCCACTTTAATCAGCAAAAGACTGCATACAAGATATTTGCAACCAAGAAGCCACACTGCTGTATTATTATCTGTCTATTTTTGCCCTGGTTAGTTTACATAAGACATGATGCAATGCATATAAAATGCAAAGCTGGCTAATTAATCTGGATTGAACTGGGATAAATAGTGTAACGCAGTATTTTCATTTCCCTTCAGCCATGATGAACATCAACACCCTCTTCTTGAATCACCATGAACACACTGCAGCAAGATCCAGAATCTCACCTCCAGTCAGTCACTCACCTGCCCAACCACTTAAACCTATTAAGGCTGTGGGGAGGCTGAGGCCTATCTCAGCCGACACTGGCCAGAAGCAGGGTGCACCCTAAACAGCTTGTGCTTACACTCACACCTAGGGTCAATCGGGATCAACCAATTAACCTAATGTGGATGTATTTGGACTGTAGGGAGAAACCAGAATATCCAGAGGAAACCCAAGCATGCACAGAAAGAAAATGCAAATTCCACACAGAAATGCCTTTGCTGAGCTCAGGACTCGAACCCAGGACCTTTCGGCTGTGAGGTGGACATACTAACCACTACACCACCATGCCGCCCACCTCCAGTCAACACTGCAAAAAAAAAATCACCTACAAATTCTGCTACAAGACGTATAATTATACACTACGAATACAGCACATTACAACCAGTAAAAACCAGTAACTTCACTTTAGCAAGGAATTTTACACCAGTATTACAGAAATACTGGTGTGTTGTGGCGGGCTGGAGTTCTCATCCTCGAAGCTCCTTGGTCCTGCTGATCAAGATCCATATAGACCTTCATGTGCACTTGGAGACTGTGAAGATGACCTTTCACTGTCATTGATATACACTCCTTTGCTAAAATGATTTAGGACTTACAGTTGTGGTATAACCTATTGGACCTCATGTTACACTACAGTGAAGTTTCTGCTACATGGTTTGTATTTTATGTTTTCACCCAAATGAGGATGGGTTTCCCTTTTGAGTCTGGCTTTTCTCAAGGTTTCCAGGCTTGCTCATTGGAGATGGGGATGGTTTGTAGAAGAAATGTTTAAATTCTTTACCAACTTTGTTTAACTATGTAAAGCTGCTTTGCGACAATGTCAACTGTAAAAAGTGATATACAGATAAAACTGAACTGAATTGAATTAACAAATTTAGCAAATTTAAAAAGGCAAGTGTGGGGTCAGTACCCTCAGTGACCGAATATATCACTGAGGACACAGATGGCCATGTGGTGTTCTTTTTACCGTAACTCCTTAACCATTTGTCCATGAATTATTACAGTAGTCAGAAAGAGAGAAAGACAGAAAGAGAGAGAGAGAGAGAGAGAGAGAGAGATGGTGTATGTGTGAGGACAGAGTTACTACAAAAAACAACAGATGAGAAAAACAGGATGTAAAGCTTTATAACAATGCTAATTATATATATATATATATATTGTATGCGGGAAAAATAATAGTACAATTTCATGCCGACAAGCCTGTTTCGTGGTTGCCCACTTATCAGGGGATTTATTAAGAACATTATTTTACCACAGTATATATACAGTCATCAGCGTTTGTATGGTGTGCTTTAATTTATGCAGTGTGAAATGGTTCAGGTGTTACCTAGGAGGGCTTTGTTTCTGTGGCGGCAGGAAGACACAAGTTCATTACGTTTATTCAGTGTTGATAGTTCAGGGTGACATATAATCAGGAACTTCTCTTTAAGACAGAGGTTGCATTTTTTTACTCAAGCTTTTATAGGGTGAGCTCAATGACAGGATACGCCAGGAAATGGAGTGTTCAATGTTGCTGTCTTTGAGGTTCCAGATGTGCTTGCTGAGTTCTGTGCTGTTTCTGTGCTTGGCGTGGCGGAATGAAGCGGTGTGATTTCTAGTTTTGTTTTTCAAAATCTTCTAGACACAAGATTTTTAGATCTTGTTTTGAAATCATTCTCTGTGAGTCCTATTTCTATTTATCTGAGGGTGGCATGGTGACATAGCAGTTAGCACCTCTGCTTCACAGCAAGAAGGTCCTGGGTTTGGGCATTTCTGTGTGAAGTTAACAAGTTAACATGTTCTGCCTGTGCTTGTGTGGGTTTCCTCTGGGTTCTCTGGTTTCTCTGGTCTCCCACAGTCCAAAGACTTGCACATTAAGCTAATTGACTATTCCAAATTGCCCCTCGGTGTGAGTGTCAGTGTGAATAGTGTGTGCATGTTGGCCCTGTGATGTTCTGGAGAGCAGTTTAGGGTGTTCTCCCAGGGGTGGCTGAGATAGGCTACTACCTCCCTGTTACCCTAATAGGTGTGTAATATTTGTCTGAATGCCTTTATTAATTCATCTTTTATTTCTCTTTCTCTCTCTCTCTCTCTCTCTCTCTCTCACTCAGTTAACAACCCCACGTGTCATACAATATTACTGAGAAACCCAAAAACTCTCTGTCCTTAAAACCATCCCATAATGCCACAGTGGAAAACAAAGCACTGAAACTGGAGACTCCAAAACCACAGAAAGTTTCAACACATCAGTGAGTGTAGGTTTTTGTTCAATAAAGGAAATTGTATTAGTATTTGTAATTTGATCAGTTACCTGGTTGAATCATCAATGAGTTTTTGTATAGACACCCCGATGAAAGCAGTTTACACATATATATTTGAGCTGCACATATGGTTGCTGCTACTTTTGCACATCAGCTTCAAGGATTTCAGTGAGCTTCACACAGGCACACAGTGCTAGCTCACGTATTTTTATATACTGGATTGTATTTAGTGTGGCAGAGGTAGAGTGAGGGAAATAAATAGGCTGAAATTAAATGAGTGCTATAATAGAGAACAGCCCTTTAAGAGAACACACTGAACATCAGTGTGTGTGTGTGTGTGTGTGTGTGTGTGTGTGTGTGTGTGTGTGTGTGTGTGTGTTTGTGTTCTTGGCAGCAGTCTTCTCCATAGCAACAACCCAAAACTGAGCCTATTTCCATCCCACACTTTAAATCGACCTTAAGTATTTCGAGTAAATAGATTAACCCTTTAGATGACTGCAGGTTGCTTTAAGCCTTTAGTTCTTCTAAAGTTACTTCTAAATACTGCACAAAGCCACTGAATTCAATACATTTCATACTTAAAATACTAGTACTTGTTTTGTCCTTTGTTGAGTGTCTCAGATATATATATATAGTGTACATACTAATCAGCCATAACATTAAAACCACCAGACTGATCTGGGTGGACTGGTCACCTTTCTATTATAGTCAGCACTAACAGTTTCACTGGTTTGGGCTACAGTAGGTCTTCTGTGGGATCAGACCAGAAGTACTAGCCTTTGTGTCGCACGTGCATCAATGAGACTTAGGCAATCATGACACTCTTGCCAGTTCACCGGTTGCTCTTGCTTGAATAACCTTTGTAAGGTACTTACCACTATATACCACGAACACCACACAAGACCTGCTATTTTTGGACATGAATAGAGCCCACTGTTTAGCCATCACAGTGTGATCCTTTTTAAAGTCACTCAGATCCTTACGTTTGCTCATTTTTTCTGCTTCCAACACACTTTGAGACTGTTTACTTTCTGTCTAATACATCCCACTCCTTGGCATGTGCCACTGTAATGAGATAATCAATGATTTTCACTTTTGCTGGAGCAGTGATGGCTTAATGGTTAAGGCTTTGGGTTATTGATCAAAGTTGGGCCGGTGGTGTAGTGGTTAGGGTGCTGGGCTCGTGATTAAGAGGTCATGGGTTGGAATCCCCATTATACTCCCACCATGCTATGTCCCTTGGGCAAGGTCTTAACCACAAGTGTGTCTCTGTCCACTCAGCAGTATAAATGGGTACCAGTAAAAAAAATGGGAAGGTAACCTGCGATGGACTAGTGTCCCATCCAGGAGGAGTTGAACTCCTACATGCATCACGCTATGGAAACCAGGGATAAGCTCCAGCCTGATGAGCTCGAGTGTAAAAGCTCAACAGACTTACCTTATTGATCAAAAGCCCCAGTGCTACCAAACTGCCACTGCTGGGCCCTTGAGCAAGGCCCTTAGCCTTCAAATGCTCAGTTGTATAATGATATCAAAATGTAAGATTTTATCACATCGGCTCCCGAGTGCTGCATCGACAAGGTGCGTGACTAATCAACCCGGAGATCGCAAGTTCGAATTCCGGTTGATGCCACAGCCATCCGTGACCGGGAGTCCATGTGAGCTAAATGGCCAAGCTCTCACGGGAGGGAGATATGCTCACTTCCTTGTCAATCACGGCAATCACCAGCCAGTGATGGGTGTCTGTGAGCTCATTCGTACAAGTTTGCAAGCAGTTTAAAAAGAGGCCGGTGGTAGCATTGCATGTCACCTGGGGGCATGTGCATGCTTACACCCCTCCCTTGTTGGTAGTGGTTGTGTGATAGTGAAGGAAATCCTTGAAGGATGGGAATTGGATACGTCCAATTGGGGGAGGGGGTGGTGGTCTAATTAGTCTAATGTTTCAGCTGATTTTGTTCCGATATGTTCCGATGTTCTCTGATTGTTTCAACAGTACTAAAGGTAGGCTCATCTGATACCAATGTTGGTCGCAATCTTAACCAATGTTCCAGATCTTTGAGAATTTTTCAGCATGTTCAGAATATTTGAAACATCGGTAAAGATCAGTGCAACATTTTTAAAGATAAAGATAGATACATCGTTAATCATTGTTAAAGACATGAAGACATGGTAAACAGATATACAACATTTGTAAACATCGGTAAAGATTGGTAAACATTGATACACCATCAGCAAACATCAGTGAAGATCGATACAACATTGGTAAAGACTGGTAAACATCGATACAACATCAGTAAAACATCAGTAAAGATCGGTAAAGATTGCTAAACATTAATACAACATTGGCAAACAGTGGTAAACATCGATACGTCATCTGTACAACATCAGTAAATATTGGTAAACATCAGTACAACATTGGTAAAAATCAGTACAACATTGGAACTAAACATTGGGACACATTAGTATCATGTGAGCCTAACTTAACTGAAGCTCTTGACCTCTATCTACATGATTTTATGCATTGCACTGCTGTCATGTAATTAGTTATTGGACAATTACATTAATGTTTACGAGAACAGGTGTTCCCATTCTCAGTGCATATTAAAATGATTTCAGAAACATTTTCTAATACCAACCTATCATCTGTGTGAATTGAACTGAATTGAATTGAATCGTACATTGAAGGAAATAGCCAATATACAGTAAGTAGTAAAATACTTCAATTTATTTCCCCTAAAGAAAAGTCAATGGCAGAAATCCACAAAGGGTTAAAATTATCACAGCATCTCATTACCAACAGCTTTTCTCTGTTACTTTCAACTGGCTGTGGAGCTACAAAGATATGAATCTATAAATCTTGTGAAGGTCAAGGAGACTCAACACAATGGGGTGGTGGTAATGATCACAACTGCTGTCCTAATAAACCTCTCCTAGCACTATGCACACACACACACACACACACACACACACACACACACACACACACACACACACACACACACACACACACA
>JAOUQZ010000034.1:5404826-5425200 GCA_028564935.1 Neosilurus hyrtlii
CCCCCCCCCCCCCCCCCCAAAAAAAAAAAAAAAAAAACAAAAAACAAAAAAAACATTTGTATGATTTATTTTTTTACATTGACTTCCTTAAACTCAGGTTATGGTAACAAACAGTGTTGTCCTGTATGACACAAAGCAGAAAACCATTCTGGCAAGACTAAATTCAATAACAGTACAACACTTATCCTCAAGTGGCTTGTTGCTTTTATAAAATAACCATCAAAGCAGCATCATACAATCCAATGTCCAGTAAACTATACTTCCACCATGCAATGTAAGCTGTTAATGATAAGCTTAGGTTGCTAAGCAGCGAAATGAAGAAAAGATTAGGGTATTTTATGGGCAATGTCGTGAGGAAATTTACCCTTCATCCATATAGGTTCATGGATATGCAAGAAACACCAATAACCCTTACAGAATCACCAATAAACTTAATTACATAGGCAGTAAAGGTGGTCAGTCTCAAGGGTGAATCTTGAAAAATTGACCTGTGCATGAGTTTAAAATCTCCCAAGGTAGGACACTGTGGCTTGGTCAAATTGGTTAATCACCTAATTTACTTTCACTCCATTCACTGCCACTAGATGTACTCATATAATGCAATTTTGAGTAAGAATACGAATAAGGACTATAGTGTAATCTTTTATAAAGACATTGAAAAAACATATTAATAAAGAACTTAGACATAGTGATCAGAGATCTAGAAATTTTCTCCTATAAAAACAACCAGCTTGGAAGTTTTCTTTTATGTGGATCATTTCATTTTCTGAAACACTTTATACTTTATTGGGAACATGGAAGGCTGAAGCAGACTCTTGTTGAAGGGAGGATTCACCCTGAACAGCTCTCCAGACCATCGCAGGGCCAACACACACACAAATCCATACACATTCATGTGTAGGGGTGATCAAGAATATCTGCAGTGGTGGCTTAGTAGTTACGGGGATGGGTTACTGATTCGAAGGTCAGCGGTTCAATCACCACTGTTGGGCCCTTGAGCAAGGACCTTAACCCTCAATTGCTCAGTTGTATAAAAATGATAATTGTAGGTTGCTGTGGATAAGAATGTCTGCCAAATGCTGTAAATGTAAATATTTAATAAGCCTAAAGTGCATGTCTTTGGACTGTGGGAGGAAACTGAGCACCTGGAAAATACCCATGCATAGGGAGAACATACACAGAAACTCTACACAGAAACCCCCTCGCTGGGCATAGTGCTCGATCCCAGGGTTTTCTTGCTGTGAGGCACCACTATGCCACAATGCCACCTGCTACTGCTTCTTTTAGTACTGAAATGCCAGTTTATTAGCTACACCAATCCAATACACCTAGCCCATATTGTGCATGTTACATTTGCACTTTGTTAGCTAATAAACCTTTAACATGGCACTTTTTAAGAAATAGATAGATAGATAGACAGATAGATAGATAGATAGATAGATAGATGACATTGAAAAATCGATTTATACAGAAAATCATGACAATGGGTTGCAAAGTCTGCTATTTATTTCACAGTGTAACAAATAACTAAAACTATTGATGCGCCTCATCCAGATATATGTACTGATGATACTGTGGACCTTGATCTAAACCATACACCTAAAATCAGTAGTTAAAAGAAATGGTGCTCATCTTTTCAAAATTGGCAATTATAGCAATGATAATTGCCTGTTCATTTTTGTGCATTAATTATATATCATCGCACATCCACAGTGGGAAGCTGGCTAACAAGGTCATTTTAATCGAATGCGTCAATGTTTAATTCATTACTGATTGATTGACCAAGCAGTGCGTGTTTTCATTTCCATATTTGTTTCAGTTATGACCCACTGACTTTGAAACATGCAGATTAACCGACCTTAAATGAATAAAGAGTGTTTAACTCGCTTATTTGATCTTTTGAATAAAATTTGGTTAATAAAGCTACAATTTGTAAAAACAGACCTTTAAACAAATGAAATAAAAGACTAGGGCTTAAGGGTTAGTTTTTAATTATTATAGTCAAAAAAGCATGGACACACACACACACACGCGCGCGCGCACACACGCACACGGAGAAGAACACCTTTCTGGTGATTTTATGATAATGCTAATAGCCTAAAACAAGCAGCAAGCAAGGGATCATCCAAATGTTTAATAATCAACCAGAAAACATATCACTTTCCCCTTATTTTATTATTACTATTTTCCCCTCTTCAAGTTGAATATGAACACTTCACATTATGTACACAGCTTGCATACACACTAATGTAAAAGAATCCCAAAGACTGGGAAAATCTTTTGTTTGTCCCTGGAAACAAAATTATGGTGCTGTAATGACACTCTGAAAAGCCAAGACGAGCCAAAGGGGGCATTAAAATATTAGCATTAGATAACGGAGGGGTGCATAATGATTCTATATGTAAATATTGCCAAATTACCCTTTGGAGATTACTAGATTACATTTATATCAGCAGATTGAAAAACTCCATAAAGTATAAATAACAGCAAAAAGTCTGTTAGTAAGGTGTCGGCCCACCCCTTGTTAACCAAACAGCTTCATTTACTTCTACACCTCTCTGAAACTGTTATAGGACTACAGTATTTTCACCTGAGGGGTTCGTAATATAGTACACATTTTAAATTGAATTTTATAATTTAAGACAAACTTTATCGTAGAAGTAATCAGCTTGTAGAAGTAATCTGGTTTTGAATTATTCATGTTCTCATACATTTTTCCCCCTTTCCTCTCAGGGCTCTTGCGTTTGTGTGTTTTGCTGCCACTGTGCTAGTTGCACCAATATTACACAATGTCATCCATGATTTATGAACTGCTCTGTACTCTCAAATCAAAGAACTGATGAGTTCAGTGTAGTAGGTGGCCTTAAGAGAACATCAAATGGAAACCATAAGAATTTTTTCTTTTAAAATGCTACCATTCTGAATGATTCTCTTGTTGGAAATAATCCATCAGTATTTGACTGGATTATGAAAAATTACTGTTTTCTGAAATGATAGTTGGAGGGAAAATAAATTATCACTGAACATGCAATCTCAATGCAAGAACCATGAATACAAAAAACACTGCAATGTGGTGATACTGTAAGGCATGTCAGGCTGTAAGCTCACAAAGAAATCAGGTTTAAAATAAAAACAGAATGGGACCAAGCACTAAGCTTTGCAGGACTCCTGCTGACAGCTTGTATAGAGGAGGTTGATTTGTAAGGTGAACTGTTAAAATACTGTTAAAAAACATTTGTTTGAAAATATAGGGTGGTTTGATGGTAGAGTGGGTAGCACTGTCCCTGTGACTGTCAAGCCCAGTGACAGATTTAGGCATGTCTATGTAGTTTCCTTTTTCTTCGTGTGCCAGCATGGGCTTCCTCCAGATACTCTGGTTTCCTTCAACAGTCCAAAGACATACCGATTAGGCTAACTGGCATCTCTAAAATATCCATAGGTGTGGATTTTACTGAGAATGTTTGTTTGAATCTGTGTTAGTCCTGTGGTACTTTGGTGATCTGTTCAGGATATATCCTGCCTTTCGGCTCTCTGGAATTGGCTCCAGTTCCCTCTGCAACCCTGATGTATGGTTCAGATAATGGATGGATGGATATACCACTCACAAATATGTCATTTATTATTTTGTATTTTAAAGCCGTATCTTTTCATCAGGGTGGCATAGTGGCATAGGGGTCAGCACTTCCACTTCACAGAAAAAGCCCCTTGCATGGTAAAGGTTTTTCCATGTGGAGATTGCATGCGCTTCTGCATGCAATGGTGCTAGCATTGGTCTCCTTCAGGTGCTCTTGTTTCCCCCCACAGTCCAGAGACATACACTGTAGGCTAACTGGGTATTCTCAATTTCCTATAGGTATGAACATGAGTATGTCTGTTTTGGTCATGTGATGGTCTGGCGAGCTGTTCAAGGTGTACCCCACATTCACCCACAGTTAGCTGGGTTGGGCTCCAGCCTCTGCGTCATCTTATTAAAGGATAAAGTTGCTCAGAAAATTTGATTTTAAAAAATGTAAAAGGTTCACTTTGGACAGACTTCATTACCATTACCATCATTATCTGAGAAATCTTCTACTTATCTTTTTCTCTCCCTCTTTATTACCTCCAGTCCAAATGAGTTTCAGCAGAGGTATTGCAATTGCCAGTGTTCATGAGTCTGTTTGTCAGTTTGTCTATAAAAATCTATGACCACACCTGTGCAGGAATTTTTACCAAATTTGGTGGGAACACTACTCCACCTAAGTCCCAGAGATAAATAGATTTTGAAATGTCTAGGTCAAAGGTCAAAGTCAGAACAAGGTCACAAAGTTTTGAAGGTTCAGTACTTTTAACTTCGAAACGAGTGCTGATAGACATTACATCACTATGGGACACTTAAAGGAAACCATATATAGACTTTCAAATAAGGCAGTTACCTTTGACCTTGAGTGACCTTGTGACCTTGAAAGGTCAAACCCCACCCATATTGTAAAACCTACAAAATAGAGTTTTTTCACTAATTTGTCCATGCCAACACAACATTAGTACATATCAAAAGATGAGCACATAGAGTAGGTTATTAAAACCAGTACTCATAGAGCACCTATACGCTGCATTACCCATGCTACATGGTGGAGGTAATTTGCACTCTATGAATGTCCCTCTAGCTCCTATAAAAACATCAACATCAACAGCCCTGATCTCCACTACTCATAATATTTTCACATAAATGCTCTCCAGAGATTAAAGTGATTATTTCATTTTGGGCTTCAGCCTCACTATAACTGCTCTTCATACAACTTTCAAGATGGTGCAGCTACAATTAATTTTAAAAAGGAACTGTCTGACTCAGAAAATGACCATACACCCGATTTCCTCACAGGTTAACTGTATTCACTCAATGTGTTGGCTTGGATTTGGTTGTAGACCTTTAAATTTAAAAGGATTTCATAAATGCTACATAGCATATTATAGTATACATTGTAAATCAGCATAAACAAGTGTAAAACAAGTGTAAAAGTTTACTTTGATTACTGCAGCAGCGACTTTAAAATGGCTCTCTATTTCTAACGACACACTCGGGTAATCTACACCACACATTATACACCCTCCTCCAGTTAGCTTATATAAGAAGTGACGCAGTGCATATAAAATGCGGGGTTCCATCTGGAGTGAGTTGCAAAGTGTGACATTGTAATGCTATTCTTCTTGTCCCTTTAGCCACAGCAGGCTATAACACCATATTTCTCAGTCACAACACAATTCAATGCAGCACTGTTAACCTTTGGGGAGTAGAACTAATTTTATTCTGAAGTGAAACCTGTGAAAATTGTCCATCAACTGATTGATTTAACTGTGAGCTCAGCAGCATTTACAGAGACAACAGCAGGACAGATAAGACAGCAGAATTAAATGAAAGAGATTCTCCATAATATTCATTTATAGAGCTCCTGAAACACAAAAACGTTCCTGATGTTTAATGCAAATGCATGTCAATAAGAGCCAAGTCTAAAAGGATGATGATGCAACTAAATAGCTTAGCATGCTGATTGATAAAATCTTGTATGTTATATTTGTCTTTAAGGAGCGTTTGCTGAAATGATGTTATGGAGAAGGAGGTGGTGTGGAAAAAAATGTTGCTAGACAAAGGGTGTTTGATCTCTATTTTGATGACACGTGCAAAATCTTTCTATTAATCTATTATTTCTATTAATCTCTCTATTAATTCTTTACTGAAATCTACGAGTTCAGTGAAGAATTATAAGAAAATATAAAAAGAAGATATGTTCACATTTACATTGTTTTTGTTGTTTGGACTCACCATATAAGTGCAAAAATGTATGTTAGAATACCAATCATGCCCTGTGATGGTCTGGCTGGCTGTTCAGTGTCTACGCAACCTTCGGCCAGTGACGGGTAAGATTCAGCCTCCTCATGACCCTAATAGGATTACGCTGTCTGGGAAATGAGTGAGAGAGCAAGTGAATGAATCCCAATCATATGAAAGTCAAGGTAACAAAAATTGGCCATGATGTATGTGAGAGAGGGATGTCAACCACGATGATAGTGGCCAATCATAAGTGCCTGTGAGTTCACACATGCACGGAGGGCAGATAGTCCGTTCCTCCAAATGTTTTATGCTTTATTGGGACACAGCTTTAGTAGCAATTTGAAAAGCAATTGGTCATCTTTATGTGTCTCAAAGGAGGTAAGTGTAAGAATTGGTAGTTGCATAATGAGTTGTTGCATAATGAGCTGGCTGTTGGGCGGAAAGTGTCAGGTGGCGAAACTGGGAAAAAAAATTTAAAACCAACAGCGAAAGCATGTTGATATGCATCAAAAACATTGAGACAGGTATTTATACACACACACACACACACACACACACACACACACACACACACACACACACACACAGAATGGCTATATTTGCAGCTTTTCACACTCTTGATGCTCTTAGCTCTGGGTGTGTGTGTGTGTGTGTGTGTGTGTGTGTGTGTGTGTGTGTGTGTGTGTGTGTGTGAACATTCTTACTTTAAACCCTTGTGTTCCCTTCGACAGAGATCTCCATCATGGTTCAATTTTTGCTGAATACTGCTGCGCTGGCACAGGGAGTTAGTGTAGCAGTGTGATCAAGGATAATAATATTAAGTCCTTTATAATCTGCTATAATAGCTAGTGTGACCAATGTACAGCAGAGCACAAAGACAGGGGGTCAAATTCAGAGTTTAGTGAAGCTCACTATGGTATTCAGACCTCAGACACACTATATACATACCATCATTAAACTTTTAAAAAAATTCTTATTAGTAGTATTTTTAGTTTGAGGAGTTGACTAGTTTTCAGTTGGTTTGACATGGACACTTGCACTCGGATGTTGCCCTGGCACTTGCACTCACATGTTGCCCCAGAACAACTGCCCATGTAAAAGCGATTTACTTCAGAACTTGACACCAATAAATGCCACTTGCTCCAATTTTGAGGTGGCACAAATTGTTCCAGAACATCTTGTTCCAGTAGTAACTTGCTGTCTGAACACAATCACTGACAAATAGGAGGGTTTACGAGTGTGCAGTGGTGTTTATCATGGTTATTTGGTTGTTTCATGGTAGATGGGCGGTTCTTCTCTGGTGGTTTTGTCAGGGGTGGTATGAACTCAGATGCAGACCAGCAAAGGCTGAGGTTCAGGAGTTTTATTTCTCACAAGGGAGTCAGGCAAAAGTATTTCAAGACACACAGTAAGGTCTAAATCCAGGCAGAGGTCAAAACACAGGTAGCAACAATAGAAGGGCAAATGTACCAAAAGGGCAGGCAATATTAAAGTCCAACAAACAGACAAAAATTCCAAACCAAAAAACAGGGTGGACAAAAACAAAACTTCAAACAGGTAAGTTCAGAATAAACCAACAAAGTTGAATGAGACTACTCACAAAACAGAGTGGGACGAACTGACAACAAGGCAAAGGAAAGCAAGGTATAAATAGACAACCAAATGATTAGGTAATTAAGGTTAGTGTGGTGGTAAACATACAAAGACAGGAAGTGGAACCCAACAAGGAAAGGCAAGATAGGGGCACATTGTTGACAACAACAAACCAATGGTAACTGCAATACAGCAGTTTACCAGTAGGGAGAAAACCAAAACTAAAAAGTTCAAGGCAGATTCCTGACAGTACCCCTTCTCCTCTGGACTCCCCTAGGCTTGATCTGGGAAACAGGAAAAGTGGGGTGGATGTGGCAAATAGATAGGGGAAACTTGAGGTGAATCGATACAGGGTTGATCACCTTGGAGATGAGGCGCCAGTTTGTGGGAGGATACTCTTAGAGGAATGTCACGGGAGGGCAGCCATACCCATTGGCCTTGGCGGTAAGGTGGTGAACATGAGCCGCCTGATGCTTCATCCTAGCAGTGGAGTGTAGAAGGATCCTCTGGTCCTCCAAGTCTACTGACACCTCTAATGAATGCCTCTGCAGATGGCACACTGACCTCCTCCTCTTGGGATGGTAACAGTAGGGCTGATCACCAAGGGAGCAATGAAAAGGAGACAGACCAAAAGAAGCAGAGGGTAAAGAGTTAATGGCATACTCATCCCAGGGTAGTTTCTGGCTCCAGGACGCTGGTTCTTGAGAAGCAAGGCAATGGAGCATCACTTCCAGTTGTTTGGTTGGTCGATGGAATCCAGAGGAAAGGTTAGCTGTAGCCCTGAGTAACTTACAAAAAGCCCTTCAGAAGTGTGACATGAATATCTGATACCACCTCTAGTGGTAATGCATGGAGCTTGAAGACATAGTGGAACATAAGGTTGGCAGTCTCCTTAGCTGAAGGCAGTTTGGGAAGAGATACAAGGTTAACAGGCTTGTAAAAACAATCTACAACTGTAGGGAGTACAAGCGACCTCTTGGTGGTGCAGACCCAGGCAGAAATTCAATAGCAGAGTAATAAGGACAATGGGGCAGTTAAGAAGTAGTTCTAGACTTACTAAAGACAACCTTGAGATCCTGGTATTCAGGAGGAAACATGGACAGGTCATGGAAATCCTCATAAGAGTCAGTTGAACCCAGTGAGGTAGGAGCTTCACCGAGGCAAAGTTTAAGGCAGAAAGAACTCCAACCGAGCACCCTATTCCCACACCCGTCAATATGGGGATTGTGTTGGGCCAACCAGGGATGGCCTAATACAACTGAAACCTGGGGAGAGTCAATCAGATGAAGAATCAGGTCCTCCCAATGGTTGCCAGATATGAAGAGACTCACTGGGATTGTGCTGTGGGGGATCTGACCCAGTTTCACCCCAGTTAAAGCATTAGCAGTTGTGGGCATATTCAAGGGTCTAACAGGAATGCCAGGTTTAATAGCAAGTCCTGCATTAATGAAATTTACGTCGTCCTTTTTATCTTCCTTGGGAGTTTGCAATGGTCATAGTCAGCGCCGTTTATATTCCACCTCAGGCGGATACGGACACTGCTTTATGCAAGCTGCATGAAGGTCTCACACAGCACCAGACACAACACCAGGACGCTGTGCTTATTGTGGCGGGGGATTTTAACAGTGCCAACCTCAAAAGCACAGCTCCAAACTTCTGTTAGTACAAGTTCTGGCTCAGACGGAGGTACCCCGCTGGATGGACCAATTGGTGGCCACTCTGCAGGACGCTCTGGATGATGCAGACTGGGACATGTTCTAGCACAGCTTAGATGACATCAACATGTTTACGGAAGCGGTTGTGGGATTCATAGTAAAACTGGTGAACAACATGGTTCAGAAGACTACCATCAGAACGTTTCTGAATCAGAAGCCGTGGGTGGATAAATCCGCTCGCAATGCTCTGAGATCCCGTTCCACTGCGTATAACACAGGGCTTGCCAGTGGAAACATGGACGAGTACAAGACTGCATCCTACAACAAGCGCAGAGTGGTGAAGGAGGTGAAACAGCGCAATGGACAAAAACTAGAGTCACAATTCCAACAGAGTGGCTCTAGGAGTCTGTGGCAGGGACTAAGGAATATTACAGACTACAAAGCACCAACTTCCAGATTGCTGAATGCAGTCGCTTCTCTGGCAGACGAGCTAAACACCTACGCTCGCTTCGAGGCTGCAGCTCACAGTGCTAACAGTGTTAGCAGTGCTAACATCGCTATGGGCAGCACACATACCAGAAAGGATAACTCGTTCATCATCTCGGAGCACGATGTGAGAAAGGCATTCAGGAGAGTGAATACAAGGAAGGCAGCAGGACCAGATGGCATCAAGGGCCGGGTCCTGAAGACCTGTGCTGACCAGCTAACTTCAGCATTCATTGAGACTTTTAGCCTCTCCCTGGATCAGTCTATCATCCTGACTTGTTTCAAGCAGTCCATCATTGTTCCGGTCCCCAAGAAACCTCAGCCCGCCTGCCTGAACGACTACCGCCCAGTGGCCCTTACCTCAGTAATGATGAAGTGCTTCAAAAGGCTTGTCAGTGACTTCATCACTTCTTCCCTACCAGCAATCCTGGAACCACTACAGTCTGCATACCATCCCAACCGTTTTACTGAGGACGCCATCGCGCACCTTCATCATCACCTGGACAGCAGAAAGGGATATTATGTGAAAATGTGGCTTGTTGACTACAGTTCAGCATTTAACACCATACTCCCCTTCATACTCACCACTAAGATGGAGATATTGGGCCTCAGGCCATCCCTGTGTCGCTGGATCCCCAACTTCCTGACAGACAGACCACAGGCGGTATGGTTGGGCAGCCATGTCTCAACCTCACTCACCATCAGCATTGGAGTCCCCAGGGCTGTGTTCTGAGCCCCCTGCTGTATTCATTTTACACCTGTGGCTGTGTGGCCACTTCCAGCTCCACCAACATCATCAAGTTTGTGGATGACACTGTGGTGGTGGGCCTGATCTCTAACAACGATGAGACGGCCTACCTAAAGGAGGTTAGAAACCTGGAATTATGGCCCCAGGACCATAACCTCCTCCTGATCTTCAGCAATACTAAGGAGCTGATAGTGGACTTTAGCCCAAAGCAGGAGAAGAATTACCAGCACCTGATCATCAGCGGGACCCCAGTGGAGAGAGTGAACAGTCACCAGTACCTAGGTGTTTACATCATGCATGACCTGACATGATCCTGTCATGTTAACACCCTGGTGAAGAAGGCCGGGCAGCATCTCTTTTATCTCAGACGCCTGAAACACTTTGAACTGCCCTCAAGGGTGCTAAAGACCTTCTACACCTGCACCATAGAGAGCATCCTGACGGGAAGTATCACAGCCTGGTTTGGATAGTGAAGGACCTCAGCCATCCCAGCAATTGACTCTTCGCTCTGTTGCGGTCAGGGAAACATTTCCGTTCCTTGAATGCACTGAGCGAATGAGGAGGAGCTTCTTCCTGCAGGCCATTCGGGCACTGAACCAGAACACTGGTACCTGGACTTTGTAGATTCTACCCTACACATAAATATTACATTCCACCTCAGCTGATTGCTGCACACAGACACTTGACACTTTACACTTTACAGACACTTTTAACTTTACAGACAATATTACTTGTAAAATCGCCACTGCAGTTATATTTCATTATATTGCATTTATATTTTATTTTTATATTTTTGTATCCTATAATTTATTTTATATTTTATCTTATTTTATATATTTTATTTTATTTTCTATTTTGCATTTTTGCATTTATATTGACCTTTAACTATAAAGTCCTTAAACAGTTTTAGTTATAATTATTCTTATTGTTCTTTTCTTCTTGTTATTGATAGTTTTTATTCTTCACATTTTAGGACAGTCGTACAAAGCATTTCACTACATATTGTACTGTGTATGATTTTTTATGTGACAAATAAATTTGAACTTGAATTTGAGTTTGATCCTCCTCCGTCTCACAAGTGAGTGTGATCAATCTTCATGGGTTCAGGACTACTGGTGGGTGGAGATTGATGCACTGGAGCCTTTGGAGTGTAAACAGGCCAGTGAGAAGACATGGGCTCTGTGGGCTGTCCATGGAACCCAGCATTGTGCTCCTGGTGGTGCTGCTTTAGGCATCAATCAATGCATAATTCCTGGAAACCTGTGGGCAGGTCATGGGTGGCCAACTCATCCTTAATGGCCTCGGAAAGCCCATGAAAAAAGGTGTCATACTGGGCCTCGGTATACCAGCTCATGGTAGTAGCCAAGGTACGAAATTCGATAACATAGTCTGAGATGAAACATCCCCCCTATCGTATTCTCAGCAACTTCTTAACAGCCTATCTCCCCTGCAGGGAGAGATCAAATACCCTTCTCATTTCCTCACAGAACATCTGGTAACTGTTGCAGAATGGGCCCTGAGCTTCCCACACATCTGTTACCTGCTCTTGTGCCCGACCTGATAGCAATGTGATGACATAAGCTATCCAGGCTCGATCAGTGGGAAAGGTGCTGGGCTGAAGTTCAAAAACCAATGAACATTGTGAGAGAAAGGACCTGCAGGTTCCTGGTTCACCATTGTAGACTTCATGTGGAGGTAGGCGAGACTCGCGGGCTGGTTGATCGGAACTTCTTGGCTGGTTGGCTCCTTGTGAATACTGAGGGGGGCTTATTGCCTGCCGGCTTGGGCTTAGTGCAAGCTGAACCTGTTGTAGTTGAGAGGCAATGTTGTTCAGAGTGCAACTGAAGGCTTCCAAGCAACTCACTCTGTCCAGTGAGATCTCCTGCACCATGCTGGGATCTGTTGAGTCAATGTTGGTCAGATCGTACTGTCAGGGGTGGTAAGGACTCAGGTGAGGACCAGCAAATGCTGAGGTTCAGGAGTTTTATTTCTTACAAGGGAGTCAGGTAAAAGTGTTTCAACATACACAGTAATAGCAAAGTGTAAATCCAGGCAGAGGTCAAAACGTGGTAGCAACAGTAGAAGGGCAAATGTACCAAAAGGGCAGGCAATATCAAAGTCCAACAAACAGGCAAAATTCCAAACCGAAAAACAAAACTAAAACAATGGAGTTCAAGGCAAATTCCTGACAGGTTTGCTGTAGCTTTCTGTTTGCCACTGATTTGGGAGTGACATGTAAATGTGCCGGGCAGCTTGCTTCCACTTCCTGTGTAAAACCAGCTTTAGTTTTCATTTTATTTACTTTTAGTGTTTTGTTTTTCCTGCACATTACTGCTGGTGGCACAGTGGCATAGTGGTTAGCACATCCGCCTCACAGCAAGAAGGTCCTGGGTTTGAGTCCTTGGCCCGGGTGTTTCTGTGTGGAGTGTGCATGTTCTGGCCAGGCTTGACTGGGTTTCCTCCGGTTTCCTCCTACAGTCAAAATATATGTACATTAAGCTAAATGGCTGTTCCAAATTGTCCATTGGTGTGGGAGTGAATGGTTGTGTGTGAGTGTATGTTGCCCTGCAATTGTCTGGTGAGCTGTTCAGAGTGTACTGTGCCTTTGCCTATCGTTGGCTGAGATAGGTTCAGCCTTCCTGCGACCCTAAAGGTAGTATTAAACAGTTCAGCAAATAAATGTGAGTGTGAGAGTGCACATTACTGCCACCTAATGGAAAAGTCCGTTACGGTCTCATCTTCATTTTCAAAGTGGTATAGCAACCATAGTGTAAATCAAGGGGAAGACAAAATGGAAATGTAACCAAAGCAGATTTTTCTTTAAGCTCTATTTAATTTTCAGTTACATTGCATTGTTTATTGAAGTTTTAATTAGCTGTTATTTTATTTTTATTGCAGTTAAATAATAACACCCCTCCCCCCCATTTTAGTTTTAGCCTTAGATTTCATGAAGTATATTAACCCCAGGACTGATGTATAAAAACGCTGATATTGTGCAAAAACTGAGGAATACACAAGGATAGATGTGCTATATATCATGTTGTCAGAGATGGTTTTTATAAACATACAGTATCTGTCTTCATACAATGTGGTAGCATAGTAGCAACAGTGGTACTTCATCTCTGGGTCTGATTGCTATATTTTACACACCACATCTCCCAACAAATCTCACACACTCAGTTCTTTATGTCTTTATATTCACCTCCCTCTGTCTCTGTAATTCTTGCGGCATCTGTAAGCTTTTGCATTCTGCTGTCTGGCAGAATGATAACTTTTCAAAATGTCAAACCTACTTTTCAAAGTAATTTGTCTTCCACACAGACAGCTAACAGGACATATTGGAATAGCGCACTGCTGGAGATCTTGCATAGGAAAAATAATTCACTGTCACATCAAGTTCCTGAACACTGTCACCTTGAGATGATTAAATGAAAGGAAGACATTGAGCTGCCATAAGCATGTGAAGCAAACTAATGAAAACAACTGAAGCAGTGCAGTAGAAAATGTAAATTAGTTACCTTCAAGTTTTATGTACTGGTCAAGCTAACACCAAACAGATAACCAACCTAATAACACAGACACCCAACATACTATTAAAGTGAAACACTTCTTGACTTGCAGTTACATTAAATACTTGGAATTACAAAAAATACAATCTTTAATCTTTAGGGTTAATCTTTATTTCTTTTGCTTCAGAGCATAGTCAGTAAATAAAATTTTTTTAATTATTTTTATTTATTTCCTTCAGGACTGAAATTGATTCAGCCCTTAAAAGGAGCCATGTTACTCTTATAACAACGGCCTCAGACACCTATTAATAATGATATCTATTGGGTGCTCCACCTTTAGGCAATGCCTGAATCTATATTATAATAATAATGTAGATGGAGTACAGTGTGCAATATAATTATGTAAATGATTTTCATGCGTGCAGTGTCACTTGACTATATACACTATATCCCATGTGACATTATATTACAAGTGAACATTTCTTCTATTCCTCCTCTGAAGTATTATACACCAGCTATATTTGTTTTTGAAAGAGCTCACTGGTAATGAGACAGGGTCCTTTATTTTAAGTACTAGAACAGGCTGTGGTGTGATATGACCTAGATAAAGAAGGCAGTGAAAAAGACAGAGAGCTGCTTCTCCCATAATCCTTTGCCTGAGGTAAAATCGTGACTTCCTCTGTCTCGGGATGGCAAACCATGATGTAGAAGCTCTAGTCCTTCCAGTCTTCTAATGAGTTAACATAGCAAGCGGCTCAAGCTCTGCTCTAAAACAATGCAACTGCATTAAAAGCCGATCTCCTTTAGGAATTCATCCCTGACCTGTACCATCCATATACCTGCACACACACACACACGCATGCACACACAGGCACAGATAGACGCAGACACCACTCTTGGGAAATCCTCACATCTGTGTGTCCACATCCCCTGGGAAGATTTAGAGTGTTATTTCTAATTCAGCACACACTCATGTACAACACACACAGCGCCAGGCGGTTTATAATGCCGATCTAGCATCACATCCAGAGTACTGTTGGTACAGGATCAGCACCATGGACAGCAACATAGGAGCCGCCACAACAATACTGCTGAAGCGGCACAAAGCCCAATCGCCCACGGCAAATCACACACAGCTGCCAAATCATGTCAAGAACAGAACAAAGAGCTGAATTCCAGGGAAAAGGATGGAGATGATAAATACAACCCTTATTCTAAAAAAGTTGAGATGGTGGGTGAAACACTATTCATCACTAGTCCATTTTCAGGGATAATGAATAATGGAATCCTTAATTATTTGCAATTGTACAAATTGTACCAATTACCAATTAACCTGGATGCTTGTGGATTTTTTTTTTTACTGTTCCAAACTTTTGCTGCCCAATGTCCCAAATTTTCTCGAAAATTTTTTGGAAGCATCACATTCAATTTAAACATTAAATATATTGTCTTTATTTTTATCTGAATATAGGATGAGGGACTTGCAAATCACTGCACTGTGTATTTATTTACATTTTGCACAGTGTCCCAAATTTTTGGAATCTGGGTTGTATACTAATCCTGTCCTAGAGTCTCTCCACAGGAAATGTCCTTTAAGTTCTACACATACACACACCTTTTAAAATCCCTTGCAGATCTCCAAATGATACAGTAGTGTGCAGTGATGATTATACACTTTACAAAATGAAGATAGATCAGAAACCAGGTGCTATTCAAGTATTTATTTCATGTAATATTGGATTATATTGACGAGAATAAGTAAACAAACAACAATATATAGTAATAATATATAGTAATAATTTTTTTGAGAAAAAAAGTCAATATTTATTGTTGCCATCCTTTACTTTGATTACAGCATTTAATCTTTCAGGCATAGTGTTCACAATATTTTTTAATTTCTTCACTCACTAAACCATTCCATATGGTTTGAAGATCATTCATGCTATACAAAAGACCAAAAAAAATTGTGACATCTTTCAATTTTTTTGAAAA
Source organism: Neosilurus hyrtlii (assembly GCA_028564935.1). Lineage (NCBI taxonomy): Eukaryota > Metazoa > Chordata > Actinopteri > Siluriformes > Plotosidae > Neosilurus > Neosilurus hyrtlii. The sequence goes on from JAOUQZ010000034.1 coordinate 5,420,616, forward strand.
ATTTGGTATTTTCAGTGTTTTTGTTTATTAGTCATAGTTTTACCTCAGTATACTTGTCGGAGTGACTTTTTTTGGTTCTCATCATTCCATTTCATCAGCTTGATCTTGTGTGCACAAAAAGTGAAAATATACATGAAAACAATTAGAATGGTATATAGTATAGGGCTTATACATAACATATGGGCTTATAGATGGATACTTTAAAGAAACAACAGCATCGAGAGCAGAATTATGCTAAAAATATCAATATCTTGAGAATGGTAATACCTATACTCTTACAATTGGGCTAAATTAAACTGTTTTACTTAAACAACATGTTTATATTCAAGTTTAATAGCAACTATGTGTCTAATTGTAACCAATTTCAAGTTATTGGCGAAAAAAAGTTTTTTTTTCGGAGAATGTCTCCAAAATCACAAATAATGAAGTCACAGCGCCACAAAGAAACTATTCTCTATCAAAAAGTATAATATTGAAAATACCTTATACATTTAAACAAAAAACATTGTATTTTACTTACATGCTTCAAAGAACTTACACTCACCTAAAAATTTAAATGTCATCAAAGGTGTCGAAATAAGTCAAATAACTTTCAGTACTACCCTCCTTTGAGATTACTTTGGTTGGAATTATAAAAATTCAAAACATGGCTTAAAAGTAATGCTAAATGGATTGAAAATTATAATAATTAAATTCTAATACAAACAATTACCTTCATAAAAATGGAAAATGTAAATGTTCATTTGTACATGTATATCATGAATGATCATCAAATCACATTTAAAGTTCCTACATGGCCTCTGCGAGAACCACTACTGCAGCATCAAAGTCTGCCCAGGTAACGCTGGCATTGCTTGTGGCTTTATCAAGATGCACCATGAGGTTCTTGGCCAATTTCTGTACCAAGAGAGAGGTTGATATTTCTCTCTACTTTCTACTTCTAATAGTTCTATGCACTGTCAGCTACAAGCACCTGGAAATAAGAAATAATGTTAACACTGAATTTAGTTTGAATTGAGTTTTGATTTGTGAGTCTGTGACAACTACATTTATGGTAAAGAAAACACAAGAAGTTGGATAGTGTGGAACTTTGGAAGTGAAAGACACTCAAGATTAAAAAATCAACTCACAAAAACAAAATCCGAGACACCTTCATGCATTGAAAAATTATAAAAATTTATCATAAGGCCATCGATGTACCAATGTAAAATTCAAAAAACCAATGTAACCTCAAAAATGTTTTTTCTTAAATAGCACAAGATATATATATAGTGGAAAGGGAATATAAACACATGGTTTGCGCACATTTTGAGACCAGTCCCAACTCTCTAGGGTGAATACTTTTGAAGGAACTGATTTTTTTTACAAATTTTTTTTCATTGCATTATTTTGGGTAGCTTCAAATATGTTTTTTGCTTGTATTTACAAATTGAGGCCATAGTAATGCTAGAAAAGGTCCAGGTAAAAATATACGGTATGTCTGTCAGCACTTATTTCAAAGTTATAAGTGCTCAAAATACTGTGACCTTGATTTTCACCAAGGTCACTCAAGGTCAAATAGGATTATTTTGATTGAAAGCATGTGCATGGTTTTCTATCCATCCCTCACTGCATCTATGGGAAAATGTCCCTTTTTTTCTCAGATATAAGCAAATTTAATTTGAAATTTTATGGCCTTGATTTTACCTATACTCTTGACATTGACAGTTCAAAAATCAGGCCATCTCTGGAAGTCAGGTAGGGTACTGTCCCCACCAAGTTTGGTGAAAATCCATGCATGGGTCAGAGTTCTGCTCACAGACAAACAAACGCCAATCATCATAATACCGCCACTTTTTATAGTGGTGATAAGAAAAATCTAGTTGGGAAACTCAAAGCCTGTTCCTTCAGTATTTCTTCAAAACCCACACCCTGAATGCTCCATTCCTCTAGTGAACCCATTAAAGAGTCTTTGATCACCTCTGTGAAAACTAGGAAAGGTTCTGTGTAGAATCATACACCACAGGACTTCCCTGTTATACAGTTTTAGTAAAATCCCTTTATGAGCAAGATCCTATAATTATACAAAGTACCCTTGAGGACCTCAAGCACATAGTGCAAGAGGGCAAGGTTTATTAAATTAATAGGGAACAGGATTGATAGGTACAAGTGGTACAAATTTGTTGTTGAAATAGGTTTGCTGTCCAGATCTTTTTTTTCCCCGTTTATAGAACATGAGTGGCTAATTGACAGCTGCTGCATTGAAAAATAGCTGACTTCGACATAAAAACTTTAATATTGGAACTTGTTTAATGTTTTACTGAGAATTTAAGAAATATATATATATAGGAACACATTTTGTTTTAATTAATTAATCTATACTATTGCCAATTTGTTAGGTGATTGATGCTGGACTTATAATGGCTGTCATTAAAATTTTTGGAGGAATATTAAAGCCAGCTATTTTAATTTTTACATGCGAGACTATAGAAATATCTCATCCTGCATGAACTGGAATTGCATAAAAAAAATCAGGTTTAAAATATGTAACAAGGTGGCACAGTGGTGTAGTGTTTCCTTGTGCAGTCCAAAAACAGGCACATTAGGCTAACTGGCTGTTCAACATTGTCCTAAATGTGAATGGTTGTGTGTTTTGGCCCTGCCATGGATTGGCGAGCTGTTCACGCTGCACCCCACCTTTGCCCAGATTCCAGAGTCCCTAGTATTATTAAGTGGTTTAGCAAATAAAAGATTTAGTAACTACTGTGAAGATTGGGATGAAAATTCGGATTTAAAGCGATGATATTCCAATATTACTCTGAAATATTATCTGAGGTTTGTTATGATCTATGAGTATACTGTCACTCCGATTTGTACCGATGTTACTCCCACTTTTTCCAAAAAATTTTATACCAATGTTACATCCACTAGTATACACTACAGATGTAAACCAATGTTTGCTGATGCTCACCAATGTCACTCTGATTTTTTTCCTGTTTCACCAATGTACTCTGTACACAAAAAACCCACCAAATTATTTCACTCTTCCCCAAAGTTCTCCCTGAAATTCTATAATCTCCTCCAATCTCGATTTGAAGATGTAGAATAAAGTTTTTCCATGTGAACTGATGTTCTTAGACCAGTGTTACATGATGTGAGTACACTTTAAATCGATATTTTTTTTTCTTGATTACTGATTCCACTTGACTAAGAGTACAAACAGTTACAAATCTTGTAAACCACTATTTAGGTGTAGTAACAAACTAAAGTACTCTCCACACCTGTATTTAGACATTTTCCACTGAACATGTGATTTGATTTTGGGAATATTTTGTTTTTCATTTTCTCGGAATAGTTTTCTCAGCAGTGGTTAGTTCTGTAAGATTCAACATTTCTTAATATTAATTTCTGATGTGTCTTCAAGCAGATGGAGTGATGGATATCGTAGAATGGCATGGCTCAGCAGGAAGCAAAATTGATTAGTGGCTTGTTTCAACAAATGTTTAATGGGTGTGTAGTACCATATGGCATGTATGCTGTTGTCTGGAGTATTTTATGTCCAGTGGGTACAGATATCTTGATATGAATTAACTTAAAAAGCTAATTTAATGTAAGTGAACCTTTTTAACCGATCTGCATTTATGTATAAATTTATCTGAAAATAAAGGTCTGGCCTTCATCTAAGTTACAATAAGGAATAAACAAAATCTACATTTGCAATTTTTATTGCAGACCTTAGAAAACTAGGTGAACACTTGGATGGAATATTTAGTTGAGCTTTCTTTGGTAGCAAGTATCTGTGGGTCAGATCTGCACCCCGTTCAGTAAGAATTGTGAACCATGCATTCTTACAGAACTACTCTAGCCCATCCACTTACATTTACAGCATTTGGCAAAACGCTCTTATCATTTACAATAATCATTTTTATACAACTAAGCAATTGAGGGTTAGGGGCCTTGCTCAACGGCCCAACAGTGGTGATAGTGGGTATTAAACCACTGACCTTCGGATCAGTAACCCATCGCCTGAACCACTAAGCCACCACTAACCTACAGCCATTTTCATTAGGTGTCTGGTGTGAACAGGTCTTTATATGGGCAACGTCTGGGTTCTGACTGGGCTGTCCCATAAAATTGGATTTTCCTCTTTTTTGAAGCTGAACTGTTTTAAAAATTCTGTTTTTAAGTCTAGGCTGAAAACCTTCTTGTTTAGTCAAGCATTTTGTTATCTGTAAAGCAGATCTGGGGTTCCTCAGGAGAGTTCTGGTAAACTGTGACGTTGGGATGCTGACACTCCCTCACTCTACATGCTCACCCAAGTCTGTTGACAGTGGTGTGGCTGATTGCCCAATGTTGCAGGGTACCCTCATATCTGCCTTCCTTCTGGTTTCTCTCTTTTTATTTATGCTGCCATAGTTAGTCATGCTGGAGTCCCTGATCTCCCTCCCTCTCCCTCCCTCTCTCTCCCTCTCTCTCTCCCTCTCTCTCTCTCTCTCTCTCTCTCTCTCTCTGTCTGTGTTTTTGCTTGCTCTGGGATGCCGGTGATCCTGATCCTCCTGATCCTTCTGCTTTCTGAGTCCTGTGGTCTGTCCTGGTGTGCTGATGC
>JAOUQZ010000034.1:5425300-5436435 GCA_028564935.1 Neosilurus hyrtlii
CTCCTCTTTTAAATGGTATGGCTAACTCAGTTTTGAATTTTTGGTCACTGTGACTCATTTTGCCAGACTGGGTCACACATGTCATATATTATATACATACTGACATATGTGTGTCAGGCAGGGAAGCATGGTGGTGTAAGTGTGAGTGTAAATGGCTGTGTATGTTCACCCTGTGCTGGTCTGGCGGTCGGGTGTTTCTCTGTGGAGTTGTTCTTCCTGTGCTTGTGTGGGCTTCCTCCGAGTACTCCGTTTTCCTCCCACCATCAAAACACATGCACATTAGGCTAACTGGCTGTTCCAAATTGCCCCAAGGTGTGCGTGTGAGTGTGAATGGTTGTGTGTGCATTTCCCTGTGCTGGTCTGGTGACCTGTTCATGGCATGCCCCATCATTACCCAGTGTTGGCTGGGATAGGCTCCAGCCTCCCTGTGACCCGAATAGGATTAGTCAGTTTGGCAAATGAGTAAGTGAGTGTCTCAGGCAGAATTTTATTACTTAAAAATAGAAATATATTTAATATATGTAATGAAATGTACAGTATGTATATTATGCATACTTGAGCTACAAATCTAAGAAATGTACACTTAAATGCAATAAATCACTAGATTTAATCATTAAGCATTCCTGAGGAGTCCTTGTTGAATAAAATGACGTCCAGGGAAAAATTAAATATGGAGGTAACCTACCAGAGTCTTTAGAGTCCTCAGACTTATTACTGTAGCCTTCTTATGTATTCCCTACTGCAACACAAGCACTCCCACGCAAGTAATTATCAAGCACTTCATAGAGTTAAGTGTGTCTCCGCTACCCAAGAAAATGGAGGTGAGGGGGCAGGATAGAGAAAAAACATAAAGGATGATTGAGAGAGAGATTGAAGAAAGTCATTTAGCACTGACAGGTACATCCTGTACCACTGACAGGAACAGTGTCTTCTAATTTCTATATGACAGAAGTATTATCTAGTCACCAACTACCATCCGAGTGCAGAACAGGATATAGGAGTCATGACCTGCGGCTGGTGAAACTGCATTTTTTTTTATTGGAGCCAATGAGGCGCTCTGACTGCACAGCCTCTGTGTTTGTAACTGTGCCTTGTTTTTCAAATTCTGCCATCTATCTTTAGTAACTGTTTCTAATATCTTGCTTCTAATATCTTGGGCCAAATTTAAATAAATGAAATATAATGGAAGTCCTGTTTTCATTCTAACGAATAGCATGATGTTCTGTCTCAGAGCTAGACCACGGCACAGAATCATTCATTCATCACTTATTTGCCAAGCCACTTAATCCTGTCAGGGTCCTATTGCAAGGCAACACACACACAACCATTCACACTCACACCTACGGGCAATTTGGAACAGCCAGTTGGCCTGATGTGCATATCTCGGACAATGGGGGAAACAGGAGTACACTGAGGAAACCCAAGCAAGCACAGGTAGAACATGGAAATTCCACACAGAAATGCCTGAGCCCAGGACTCGAACCCCGAGCATTCTTTCTGTGAAATTTATTGTGCTAACCACTACGCCACCGCGCCACCCGTTAAAAAAGTACATTGAAACAGAAACCACAAAAGTGGCCCAATGCATTGTGGGTGTGGAATGGGAAGTGAAGTAGCCTAAATAGCCGTTGTTAGCCCTGCTGGTGATAACAGTAATTTAAAATGCTTTTCCTTTTCCACCCCCTTTTGTAATTAACAGTTGTAAATGTTTGCATTTTGATTATAGATTAGTGCTGTACAGTATGTGGAGCAAACAGCATGCATTATACGAGAGAACTCTTCTCTCATGCTTCTGTAATTACTCTTACTCTTTGTGTTTACACTGTTAAAGGTTATAATGCAAATTAGGTGCTATTATTAGCTGGGGTTTACATCAGCTTAAAAAAAATATTTTAATCCCAACCAATCAAATTATTTAATTTTCTGAACCGCTTAATCCTAATTAGGGTTGCGGGGAGGCTGGCGCCCATCTCAGCCGACACTGGAAGAGAGCAGAGTACACCCGGGACAGCTCATCAGGCCATCGCAGGACAGAAACATGCTAATGCAGCCTACTCTTTATGAAAAGCAGCAATGGTTCTTTTACAGACAGTGAGTCACATGGCTAGCCCTTGAAAACCCAGTTAGCTGCACTGAGGGGACAGCAGTGATAACTCAGTGATAGTGGGGCTTGACCCCCCGACCTTCGGATCAGTAATCCAGCACCCTACCACCGGGCCACTACTGCCCCTCCTTTTGAATCGTGGGCTTCAAATTTTGTTTCTTATTTTAAGAAAATCAGGCTGCACGGTGGCGTAGTAGTTAGCACGTCTGCCTAACACCAAGAAGGTCCTGGGTTTGATTCCCAAGCTTGGATGTTTCTTGGGTATGTGGAGTTTGCATGGTCTCCTTGTCTTTGCATAAGTTTCCTCCGGGTACTCCGGTTTCCTCTCACCATAAAAAGACATTCAAATTGTCACACTGGCTGTTCCAAATTGCCCATTACCCTGTGATGGTCTGGTGAGCTGTTTAGGGTGTAACCCGCCTTCACCCAGTGTCTCCGTAACCCTTGTAAAATTAAGGGGTTTGGACAATGAGTGATATTAAAAATATCCAAAGATGAGGTATGCCACCTGCGCAAGTGTGAATGCTGTTGGAACTGAGTGCAATGCAAGGAGCAGCAGAGAAATACTTGCCTATGGGGCACTAAATTGTTCAGAGCCAGCTTGGTCTAGTTTATATCAGTGAATTGTAGTGTAATGATTTCTAAAATAATTAGTCTATGGCAACATGGTGGTCAAATATACTTTTCTGATTAGTTTTTAATACTGATAGCATTAGTGCTTAGAACTCAGCCTACAGAGAGAATTTGCAATACTTGTTTAACAGCATCACCAAAAAAGAAGCAAATGGACCTCCTTGGTCCATTAAGGGAAACATGTTTTAATTTTTTTGCTCTGGACTGATTGTTATAGCTTATTTATACACAGTGCTAGCCAAATTATGAAAATTATTCTATTTTGTATTATTTATTCATTATTTTTGCATCTAATTTAATACAAAATATATCATTACTGATTATCAGCAAGAACCTTAGAGTTGCACCGTGGTGTAGTGGTTATCACATCCTGGGTTTGCGTCCTGAGCTCAGCAAGAGCATTTCTGTGTCTAGCTTGCATGTTCTCCTTGTGCTTGCATAGGGTTTCCTCCAGGTCCTTTGGTTTTCTTCCACAGTCCAAAGACACACATCACACTAACTGACTGTTCCAAATTACCCCTACATAATCTCTTTATAGTGGCACCTATGAAAGAGTATGATGTATTGGGCAGAAAGAAAGAAAACAGTCAGTTCTCGAAGTTGATGTGTTGTAAGCAGGAAAAATGAGCAAGGACCTAAGTGACTCTCACAAGGGCCACATTGTGATAACTAAAAGACTGGGTCTCTATATCTCCAAAACAGCAGGTCTTGTGGGTAGAGTGTTCCACATATACAGTGGTAAGAAGCTACAAAAGGTGGCCCAAGGAAGGATAACCAGTGAACTGGCCAGAGTGTCTTGAGCACCCAAAGCTTATTGATGCTTGTGGGTAAAGGCCACTACATCTGATCTAATCCCACAGAAGAGCTACTGTAAAGGCGTCAGAACACACAGTGCACTACAACTTGCTGCCTATGAGGCTGCCTAGCTGCAGACTGTTCAGGCGGTGTTAATGTCTTGGCTGATCTGTGTATATTGCAATACAAACACTGAAAGGCTTCCCAAATAGCACTGAAAATGTACATATTAAAGCCCTATGCTACCTGTATTTATTTATGTAATGAAATCATTTCAGGTCTCATTCATGATAAATCATTCACATCTGGATGTTTATGAATTAAAAGCTTGACCAACAAAAAGAAATATGAGCAAACCATTATATCATAATCAATATATCACTCGATTTATGCTGTTGTAAGTGAGACTTTATACTGTCAGTAACCGTATGAAGTGAAATGATCATAGATATTACATTTCAAAAGAATTCTATGCGTGTGTGGGAGGGATAATTAGTTAATTCCATAAACACACACACACACACACACACACACACACACACACACACACACACACACACACACACACATATATATATATATATATATATATATATATATATAGGCAAGGTGTTCATCCTCACTGCGCCCTAATATACATATATATATATGTATGTATATTAGGGTGCAGGGAGGATGAAGCCCATCCCAGCCAACTCTGGGTAAAGGTGGGGTACATCCTGAACACCTTGCCTAACCATCACAGGGCCAAGACACACAGAACTGTTCACACTCACACCTATGGTCAATTTGGAACAGCCAACTAACTTAATATGCATGTCTTTGGACTGTGCAAGGAAACCAGAGTACCCAAAGGAAACTCACGCAAACACAGTGAGAACATGAAAATTCCACACAGAAATGCTGATCCCAGGACTCAAACCTAGCACCGTCTTGCTGTGAGGTGGTCATGCTAAACACTACACCACCGCGCCACCCTCTTTTAGACTCAGTGACTATAAAATACACTCAGTGCTTAGACAACACACAGAAACCTGAAATAGGTATTCAGTACAATTGTAGGGCACTGACTTCTATTCTCATAAGCCCAGTACAGACAGACATACAGTGCGTGTGTCTGCATTTGTGTGTGTCTTTGTATTGCGAACATACGTACATATCTTTAAATCTTATATTTAAACAAGATTCTTTGCGATATTGGTAGCACTCCTTTTTTTTTTTTGCTCTTCAAAATGTACTTACCGGAACCCTCCTCTCCTCTCCTACCAAAAAGGCCTCTTCTGATCCTGATGTGCCTGGCAGGAACAGCTGGCCGTCACAATTTAGCAAAGCCATCAATCATTTCTGGACACATCAGCGGGATTACAGCGGGACGCCGTATTAAAATCCTGCATGTGGCATTAAGAGACAGAGCTTATATAAAGCCACACTCTCTTCTGCAGTGACATAATACTCGACCAATTATATAAGAACTACTGCTCTAACCCTTCACCAGAAAAAATTCTGCAAGGGCATGTTCATACGGAAAGTGCACAAATCACACAGAGGCGCATTACCAGCTGCTAATTGGTCTAAGATGTCTTGGGTTAAAGTGCAGAATTTTCTCTATAGCTATGCCTCAAATAACATATTAACACCTTAAATTGTACTACATAGAACATGCTGGTAAATGGGCCAGACACGATCCGGAGTTACCGCTGAATTACCACCCAGCAGTTATTTCATTATTATTATATTTTTTGTGTAACAGCATATCCTGAAGTGTTTTATTCCTATTATAGTATAACACAGCAAATTACCCGTCTTCTTCTTCCTTCATTTATTAAAGAGCAAAATGGTTTTAAATCTGTTTATAGTTATTATGTTTAATGATGTGCAAGCAAAGTCTGCTAAAAAGCTATAAAGAGTTGTTGACTGAGCAGCTTCTCTTGTTACTCTCCTAAAGTTATAACAAAAAGTATTTAAATAAATAAAATAAAATAAAATAAAATCTCATCATATTACACAGAAACCAAAGATCTCTTACCCCTGAAAAATCCCCAGGGAACATATAACAAGCAACTTTATCACTGACTACTGACATCGGAGACCCCTTCTAAAACTGACTCCTTACAGAAAGCTACAATTATTATACTTCTCATTCACTCACTCATTTGCTGAACTGCTTAATCCTGCTAGGGTCATGGGGGTCTGCAGTCTATCTCAGCCAACACTGGGTGAAGGCAGGGTTCACTCTGAACAACTCGCCAGACTATCGCAGGGCAACACACACAACCATTACCACTCACATCCACACCTAGGGGCATTTTGGAACAGCCAATTAGCCTGATGTGCATTTCTTTGGCCTGTGGAAGAAAACCCACGCAAGCATAGGTATGACAAGCATACTCCACGCAGAAACGGCCAAGCTGAGCCCGGGTCTCAAACCCATAACCTTCTTAATATGCGCAGACGTGCTACCCACTATGCCAATGTACTGCCCATGCTTAAACTTATTTCTGTATTTATTTGTTTTATTATATTATCCTCCGAGTACTCCGGTTTCTTCCCACAGTCCAAAGACATGCACATTAGGCTAACTGGCCATTCCAGATTGCCCCTAGGTGTGTTTGTGTCTGCATTGCCCTGTGATGGTCTGGTGAGCTGTTCCTGGTGTGCCCTACCTTCGCTCAGTGTCGTTTGAGACAGGCTCCAGCCTCCCTGTAACACCAGGAGTAGGACTAAGCCGTTTGGCAAATGAATAAGTGAGTAAATGAGTGTTCATTATTAGGATTAGATTGTCAGATACAGATGTCTGTGTAAATGATTTGTTACTATAGAAATGATAACATAAAGTAATGAACATATGAGAATGAATGCATGAAAATTAAAGTCTGATTTGGATTAAGCTCAGCAACATCATCACATCTGCTCTTAACAGAAAAGTAACCAAGACGTTTAAGGATGTGCAGGCAGCTCAGTATATGTATTTGTGAGAAATTTGAGATACAGGAAAATAATTTGTATTTAAATTCAAATAAAAGACAGGAAACGACGGGCTCCTGGGTATAGCGCAGCAGTAAAGTGCGCCAATATCACCATGTTGTTGACCAAAAACTATGTAGAGTTGTCCAAATCTCTGGTCTGTGAATATATCTGCTCATCTCTTGCTCCTGACCTCTAAAACTAATGACATCTGTTTCCACTTAATATTCTCATTATGTTTAATTACACAGTATACAACAGGGTTTTAAATGTTCAGGGTGTTGAGTAAGTGACATATTCACCTGAAAAACAGTTCCGATTCCTAATTTAAAACTTTTAATTAGATCTCGGTAGAGCCAAAACATCAGTGAGTACTTACTTACTACGAACTATAAATGATTCAGTATCTGCTGTGAAGCTAATAGGGAAAGTATGTAGTTTTGAGAATGAGTAAGAATAATTGTGCACCCGCTGACTTGAACATTCAGGTTCAACATTCATCACGTCACAGCTATAATGGATGCGCTGGAGTGGATGTGAGAAAATTGATGATGAAGACCACACTAGGCTACTGATCAACAGCACACACACAAATTCACTGTAGAGTTTATTGCATTAGGTGGTGCAGTGGGAAGCACGTCCACCTCACAGCAAGAAGGTCCGGGGTTCGAGTCCCGGGCTCAGCTCAAGCGTTTCGGTGTGGAGTTTGCATGTTCTCCCTGTGCTTCTGTAGATTTCATCAGGGTACTCTGGTCTCCTCCCACAGTCCAAAAACATGCACATTAGGTTAATTGGCTGTTCCAAATTGACCCTAGGCGTAAATGTAAATGTGAATGGTATTGTGTTACCCTGCAATAGTCTGTAGAGCTGTTCGGGGTGTACCCTGCCTTCACCCAGCGTTGGCTCCAGCCTCCCTGTAACCCTAATACGACTAAGCGGTTCAGCAAATGAATGAGTGAGTGAGTTTACAGCATTATGCTACTTAGATATAATGTAACTGCTTGCGCATGTGTGCTACCGAAGTGGATGACCTCCAAGCCAGTATAATTCAAGGCAAGTGCTGTTCTGCTTTAATCCACCAGCATGTGTGACACCTAAAACTGGTTTGTGCCATCTGGCTCCGCTGTTCATTTGACCTATGATGGGAATCAGAAAAAGGAGAGCAGCTATCACTTTCTGATTTGATTTCTCTACTGTTTTTATTTATCTAACAAGCAGAACTGCTAAAGCTGACACGATACTGTATTTTGTGGCTGATTCTGCAGGATTTCATTGTGAGGTTTGTCATAAATCAGGGTTCAGGCGCCACTTAAAATGCTTCGCAAAGATAATAAAGTGAGTTGTTTAAAAAAAAATCACTGTGACTACTTTATCAAAAATATTAAAAGGCTTATATAGAGTAGAGGAAAATATAATCATTCTCTGACTCTGTGTGTGTGTGTGTGTGTGTGTGTGTGTGTGTGTGTGTGTGTGTGTGTGTGTATCTCTCGCTTGCAGTGCTGTTACGTGTTGAGGTGATCGATGACTTGTGTTGCTTGCTGCTACTTGGACTATATCACAATGCTTCCCACAGTATTTTTAAACTGCAGCGCTCTTGAATTCTAAAACATTATGGGTCAGAAGGTGTTGAGTAATTTGAGTACCAGCAGCTCTGACAATAGTGCCAGCTGCAATACTAATCGTAGATTTACAGTAACAGATCCTTCTACTACGTGACCGTTTCTATAGTAACAGCTCATGGTGGATGCTCCATATATTCTTTATCTAGTTACACATAACAGCTATAAAAACACTCAACAACACTGCTAAACAACTCTTTAATCGTTGATATGGTAAAACGTACCGTACTGTAAGGAGATATCTACATGACATTTACAGACAGAGCACTTTTCACAGATCTTTGAGGAAAAAGTGAGAAGCTGGTGGAATTACTAACAATTGTTCTTCAGTACCTTTGGTGCATTAATATTTTAGTATATATTACATGGGGACATAAGCAAAAAAGCACACTAAAAGAAAATTTTTATAAATTTTCATGATTTTATTCCTATTAAACAATTAAATCATGACAGATGCAGGTAAACTCTGTATGCACACATTAGCAGGTGCATAAGAGCTGCATAGCAGCATCTACTTAAAGGGAAATTGAAGCTAAACTTAATCAAAGCCTGCATGCTTAGTTTGTGTTTCTTAAAATGTGCATTTTTTTTGGTGTAGAGAATTTAAAAAAAACAGAAATACGTACCTTCACACACAACGGTCACCATTATAATGTGAAAAGTCACATGACTACCCTGTGTTTTCCTCTGTAATACAGACCTAATCTGCATATTAATACATTGCACTGTAGTGCTTTCTTTCACAGGTATGATTGTTGTGCCTAGTTTTATTTTATTTGGAAGTTCACTGATTTATATCTGATTTATAAGTTTAATATTTGTAAGGTAAGGTAAGTCTGTTGGGCTTTTACTCCGAAGTTTGACCCCCCGGTCTTGGTAGCTTGAATCAAATAGGAGTTGAACTCCTCCTGGATGAGACTCTAGTTCATCGCCCAGTATTCCTCCTTAATTTAATTTTACTATGTAAAGCTGCTTTGTGACAATGTCAATTGTAAAAAGCGCTATACAAATAAAACTGACTTGACTTGACTTGACTATTCCCAGTATTTTTTACTGGTACCCATTTATACTGCTGGGTGGACGGGGGCACACTTGTGGTTAAAACCTTGCCCAGGGGTTTGAACACAGTGGGGGTCTAACAGGAATTCGAACCCACGACCTCCTGATCATGAGCCCAGCACCCTAACCACTAAACCACCGGCCACACTTTAATATATGTATACTGTTATTATTGCCATTAATTTGCTTTATATGAACTGGAGGATTCATGTCCTATTCTCCTATCCTAGTCTCATGAGAGTGAAACAGCATTTCACAGCCTTTTCAAACAGGCTAATTCAAACTATCAAATGGATTTTAGCAGGTTGCAACTATAAATAAAAAACACCAGATGATGAAAATATACATATGATCATGTTTATGTTCAGGGAGAGCTTGGAAGGCTTGCTTTTCATTTTACTTAAAATACCTTTCAGAGTTTTTAGCATATACATCAATGAATCATAAAGAAAAGCAAACTAAAAAGGGATCTATTATATTTGACTTCCATATATAAAAGCGATGACAGAGGCAGGCCAGTTGAACTGTACTCCAAGAGGAGGCTTTTTCTGGCTTGATTAAAATCATTTTGTAGTGAAGTGTAACACTCCTGAGCAGTATATAAGTGTAGTGTTCCTGAGCAATATATGAGTGTAGCACTCCTGAGCAGTATATAAGTGTAGCGCTCCTAAGCAATTTATAAGTGTAGCGCTCCTGAACAGAATATAGGTGTAATGCTCCTGAGCGATATATAAGCATAGCGGTCCTGAGCAATATATAAGTGTAGCGCTCCTGAGCAATATATGAGTGTAGCGCTCCTGAGCAATATATGAGTGTAGCGCTCCTGAGCAGTATATAAGTGTAGCGCTTCTGAGCAGTATATAAGTGTAGCGCTCCTGAGCAATATATGAGTGTAGCACTATTGAGCAATATATGAGTGTAGCGTTCCTGAGCAGTATATAAGTGTAGCGCTCCTGAGCAATATATGAGTGTAGCGCTATTGAGCAGTATATAAGTGTAGCGCTCCTGAGCAATATATGAGTGTAGCGCTTCTGAGCAGTATATAAGTGTAGCGCTCCTGAGCAATATATGAGTGTAGCGCTCCTGAGCAGTATATAAGTGTAGCGCTCCTGAGCAGTATATAAGTGTAGCGATCCTGAGCAATATATAAATGTAGCACTCCTGAGCAATATATAAATGTAACACTCCTGAGTGATATATAAGTGTAGCGCTCCTGAGCAATATATAAATGTAACACTCCTGAGCAATATATAAGTGTAGCGCTCCTGAGCAATATATAAATGTAACACTCCTGAGCGATATATAAGTGTAATGCTCCTCAGCAATATATAAATGTAACACTCCTGAGCGATATATAAGTGTAATGCTCCTCAGCAATATATAAATGTAACACTCCTGAGCGATATATAAGTGTAGCACTCCTGAGCGATATATAAGTGTAGCACTCCTGAGCGATATATAAGTGTAATGCTCCTGAGCAATATATAAGTGTAGCGCTCCTGAGCGATATATAAGTGTAGCGCTCCTGAGCAATATATAAGTGTAATGGTCCTGAGCAATATATAAGTGTAATGCTCCTGAGCAATATATAAGTGTAGCGCTCCTGAGCAGAATATAAGTGTAGCGCTCCTGAGCAGAATATAAGTGTAGCGCTCCTGAGCAATATATAAATGTAACACTCCTGAGCAATATATAAGTGTAGCGCTCCTGAGCAATATATAAATGTAGCGCTCCTGAGCAATATATAAATGTAACACTCCTGAGCAATATATAACTGTAACACTCCTGAGCAATATATAAGTGTAACACTCCTGAGCGATATATAAATGTAACACTCCTGAGCGATATATAAGTGTAATGCTCCTGAGCAATATATAAATGTAACACTCCTGAGCGATATATAAGTGTAGCACTCCTGAGCGATATATAAGTGTAGCACTCCTGAGCGATATATAAGTGTA
>JAOUQZ010000034.1:5436766-5448799 GCA_028564935.1 Neosilurus hyrtlii
CTCCTGAGCGATATATAAGTGTAGCACTCCTGAGCGATATATAAGTGTAGCACTCCTGAGCGATATATAAGTGTAGCTCTCCTGAGCAATATATAAGCGTAGCGGTCCTGAGCGATATATAAGTGTAGCGCTCCTGAGGAAATATATAAGTGTAGCGCCCCTGAGCGATATATAAGTGTAATGGTCCTAAGCAATATATAAGCGTAGCTGTCCTGAGCAATATATAAGCATAGCGTTCCTGAGCAATATATAAGTGTAGCGCTCCTGAGGAAATATATAAGTGTAGCGCTCCTGAGCTATACAGTAGTGTGCAGTGAAGATTATGCAAAGTATACAATGTATACTACTTTTGTCTAAAGGGTTCCTAATAAAAAGAAGTAATTCTCTATAATTTTTGGTGAAAATACATTGAACAATTCTATTGTAGGCAATGAGAACCAAAAAAATCATTCCAACAAGAATAAAAGTATGACTAATAAAAGTATGGCTAATAAACAAAAACACTGAAAATACCAATTTTCACAAACTTTTACCAAAGTGTTGCAAATTAAATTTTTTTGACTTTTGCATAGCAGGAATGAACTTCAATCCATATGGAATGGTTTAGGGAGTGAAGAAATTAAAAAATATGTGAACACTATGCCTGCAGTATATAAGTGTAACACCCTGAGCAGTCGCACTTACTTTTACCCTTGAAACAATTTGTGTCTCTTTTCACTCCTTCACCAGCTCTTTTGTCAAAATCTCACACACCATGCTTCACATCATGGTTCCCATGGCAACAGCGACAGGTGCTTTTATTTTCTGTTTCGCTCTTGTCTCGATCCTTGTGTCACCGGTGGTTCATTATGTAGACTGTTTTCACAGGTCTTTTTTTGTTTCCCCTGATTATTTTGTTATTTAACTTCATTCTCTTGTCCTGTTGCAAAATTATGCATTAAGCCTACAAAACTATATATTGAAGTATTGTCCCTGTATCCCTCCAAAGAAATATTATTTCCAGGTTTTAAATTATGCCTGTGTGGTATAATGACCCTGCTTTAGGTTCAGCTCCTTTTTCTTTGGTGTCTTTGGAATAAAGCACCTGACTAAAGAGTGAATAAGCAAGAAATGTTATGTGATGATCAATTATGCCATCATGTTGGTAAAATCAGTGTGTGGTCCCTATATTGTTAACATCCAGGGTCTTTCCTCTTCCTGTTAATGACTGAAAGCATAAAGGCCACTCTATCTTCCATTCACACCAAAAGTGACTCATTTATCACACGGCCATAAAAATCTCATGACCCCCTTGTCAAGCAAACTGGTGGTAAATTATTTCTACCGACAAGTCCAATCAACTCCCATCCTACTGCATAAAAAAATGACAGAATAAGCAAACGTTTTCTTGAGGTATTCAGGCAAAAACGTAAAAAGGAATGTTATATTTTTGAGAAACGGCATGCATTTGCTACACATTACTGTCCATTTGTGTCCATTAGCAGTCACTCTCAGGCGGTGTCCACGTGCATACAGATAACTTTAAAAATGCATCCTGGAAGGGGAAAAAATTCCCATTCACACTGAGAGCAGTTTTTGAAAATATCTCAAAATGTAAAAAGTCCCAATGCTAGCATGTCAAAAACTGTGATATAAAATGAGGAAGAATATTAAGAATAAAGTTAAAAGTCAGTGTACTAAATGGTAAATTCAGTTCTATCCCATTATGTACATGTACATATGTATACACATACATACATAAATACATATATATATTTATATTTATATATATATATTTATATATTCATATAGTCTCATTCCTTTGTAGTTATATGCATATATATATATATATAAGATCTTGAGTCGATTTTCCGTAGAACAGTGCTCGATACATCGAAGTAGAGCTAAATATATTGTATGTGGGAAAAATAACAGTACTACAATTTCATCCCAACAAGCCTGTTTCAAAAGCGGCCTTTCTAAGCCTCGGGACCCTCTTGCTGTGAAGCAGATGTGCTAACCACTACATCACTGTGCTGGCCTATTTCTATTTGGAAGACTTTGCGTTATAAAATTCTTAATATATTCACATACTCCTGCAGTACAGGGCTCTCTTTAGTAGTAGTGCTGTTAAGTATCCTGACAGGCTATGCTTAAAAACAAATACAAGTCATGTCGAATGAATTCAACAGAGAGAAAAGAATATGAGTGTACACATAATTACAGAATTGAACTCTATGCTGTATAATTATACCATTATAGTGGAATGTATAACACTGTATTATGTAATAGCTATAAGAGTGTAATTATCATGATGGCACATCTACTCATGCATTTCCTATCCTCTTCTATTCACATTTGCTGTTCTTTTACCCTTTTATTGTATTGGAATATTTCTTACAAAAGAAAAAAAACACTGTGTGTGGCATTTATAGATGAATTTGTAAAAAGACACAAGGATAAAGTGTGCTGTGCACTGAAGGACGATTAATATGTAATATCAAGCATTTGATTTAAATAGTTTTCTGATTGGGTGGCACGGTGGAGCAGTGGTACGCCTCGCAGCAAAAAGGTCCTGGGTTCAAGTCCCAGGCTCAGCTCTGATGTTTCTGTGTGGCTTGTTCTCCCTGTGCTTGTGTGGGTTTTCTCCGGGTACTTCAGTTTCTGCCTACATTTAAAAGTCATGCACATGATGCTAACTGGCTGTTCCAAATTGACAGTAGGTTTGAGTGTTGGCCCAGCAAAGGTCTGGCGAGCTGTTCAAGTTGTACCCTGCCTTCACCCAGTGTCGGCTGAGATAGGGAATGGCATCCCTGCGACCTTAGAAGTAGGACTAAGCAGTTCATAAATTGGTGAGTGTGTTTTCTGATTTAATTAAAAAAAAAGTACATAGACTTAGGTTAGATGTGAAAATCCCTTCACTTCAGAAAAAAAGGTGCATAATATAGGTGTGTGTGTGTGTGTGTGTGTGTGTGTGTGTGTGTGTGTGTGTGTGTGTGTGTGTGTGTGTGTGTGTGTGTGTGCATACCAAATAAGCACCGGTTCATCTATATCCATCCACAGGTCAACAAATATTTCTCATTTTGCTGACACAACTGCAGTCAGACTATCAGACGGGCAGGAAAGTGTAAGAGTTTGTGTGTGTGTGTGCGTGTGTGTGTTTAGAATAATAATAGAAAAGTAATTATAGTGAAATGCACACAAGGGAGTCAGGCACACACCTACACACACACACACACACACACACACACACACGCACACACACACACACACACACACGGCATATTCGGTGCAGTGATGGATTGCTCTAATTAAGGCTGATATTCATCAACTACAGCAGGCTTTCTTGCAATCGCACTAGCTGCTGTTATCTGGCTTTATCGCCAATAGATGGTAATTCGCACAGATGCACCGATTCTTCCCCTCTCACTGATAGCAATGTGACTGCCAAAGCCACTATAAATTAACCCAACAAATCATTTGCACTTTCTGTCTGTCTCTCTCGCTCTCTCTCTCCCCACTGTCTCACACAAACACAAAACAGTTCCTGATTGCATCACTAACTTGAATAGCCAGCTACCGAGGCAATAACATATATCTAAGATTTGTTTGGGTTTGGGTTCATGTAATGGATATGTGCTGCTAGTGTTTCGCTGATGACACACACATTACGCAGCTAAACAGTACTTTCTACCAGAAGCTATCATTACAGTATGTGCCTCCACTGTTTTCTCTGTAATGGATTGGCTTATGGTTGAAATTTATTTTTAATAAATAAAGATCAGTAAAGCATAACTAGGGTGGCACGGTGGTGTAGTGGTTAGCACATCCAGCTCACAGCAAGAAGGTCCTGAGCGGTGCAGCCTCTGCTGTAAAGCGGAGCTTGTACCAGTCCATCGTGGTTAAGAGGGAGCTGAGCCGGAAGACAAGGCTCTCAGTTTACCAGTTGATTTACGTTCCTACCCTCACTTATGGTCAACAGCTTTGGGTAGTGACCGAAAGAACAAGATCGCAAATACAAGCGGCTGAAATGAGCTTCCTTCGCAGGGTAGCAGGGCTCTCCCTTAGAGATAGGGTGAGAAGTTCCATCATCTGGGAAGAACTCGGAGTAGAACCGCTGCTCCTCCATGTTGAGAGGAGCCAGTTAAGGTGGCTCGGCCTTCTGATTAGAATGCCTCCCGAATGCCTCCCTGGTGTGGTGTTTCGGGCATGTCCAACCTGAAAGAGACCCCAGGGTCGACTCAGAACACGCTGGAGGGACTATCTCTCTCGGCTGGTCTGGGAACGCCTCGGTGTTCCCCCCAAAAGAGCTGGAGGAAGTGGCTGGGGAGAGGGATGTCTGGATCTCCCTGTTTAGGCTGCTGTCCCTGCGACCCAACCCAGAATTAATCGGAAGATGAAGATGAAGACATTCATTAAGTGAACTAGTACTAGCTGATATCAAAAGCTCATAATTATTACTCTGATCTAACCCCCTCTCATGTTAAAAGACGAACACTCCTGTACAGGATGTGAATAGAAATAGGAAGAAAAATGTATCCCTATAGCAATGTAGAGCATGCTAAATCTACTACATACCCTAATCTAATCTAACATATGCCCCTCATTCATCTGCTGAGAAGGGTAATGCATGTGGAAAATATGGGGAACTGCACTATCCACAGAATATCCTACTTGTCCTCAGAATTCAGGCTTAAATTATTGTAGTGAGACTGCAGATTTGAATCCAGATGGCGATTTTCTCATTTAACAGATAGATTTATCCAAAGCGACTTACAATTAAGCTGAGCAGAAGAAGGTTAAGGGGGTTATTCAAAGGCCCAACAGTGACAGCTTGGCAGTACTTGGCACCTCTTCCCAGTATGGGCACAATGACCCTGATCAGGACAAAGTAGTTTCTGAAAATTAATATTCATTCTAATGCTTTTTGTTTTTGACCTAATGACCTCGATTAACAATGCAATCACTTAATAGAAAGCATTCTGCCAATTATGATAAAGAACAACATGTTCCTTGAAGTGGCGGCACGGTGGCGTAGTGGTTAGCACATCTGCCTTACAGCAAGAAGGTCCTGGGTTTGAGTCCTGGGTTGGGGCATTCACATGTAGAGTTTGCATGGGTTTCCTCTGGGTACTCCGGTTTCCTCAAACAGCCCAAAGACGTGCACATTAGGCTAACTGACTGTTCCAAATTGCCCCTAGGTGTGAGAGCTCTGAGTGAGTGTCAATGGTTGTATGTGTGTTTGCCCAGCAAGGTCTGGTGAGCTGTTCAGGGTGTACCCCGCGTTCGCCCAGTGTCTGCAGAGATTGGCATCAGCCTCGCAGCAACCCTAACAGTATGATTAAGTGGTTTAGCAAATAAGTAAGTGGGAGCATTTCTTGAGGTTTTCATAGTGAGGTTTTCTCATTTGTGGATATACATTTGTTATTATTTTGTTTTCTTAGTTCTAGGCCTTGGTTCTAGCTTTTCCAAGGCATCAATGGGATCAGTGTATGTAGAAAGGGGTGGACAATGCTTTGCTTTTCTCTTCTTCTTGAGTGTTCAGCTACCCTGTGATACAACACGAGTGACAATTACATAATTATATCATTATATAATTACAGTAATTATACAATAAAATCGTGGTTGGCTGGCTTCAACCTCTTCGGATAGCCTTTACTGTCCCTGGTTGGTGGGTGTTGAATGATAGGGAATGGTTGGTGGGTGGGAGTTGGCAGGTGACAAAAATCGGGGAGAAGAAGGGGAGAAAGCCCTGCTTCCAATGCACACAGTAAAGCCTTTGCCAAGAAAAAACACTTCTCAGTGATGTGCTGATCTAAAATAAGTTTTGCTCCAATTAACACCAACATTGTCTGGCAGAGAGACATGTCCATAGAGACTGAGACAGTGAACTTTAAAATGGACACTGGAATCTGTAGCCAAAAACCTGACACAGATTTAAAAAATAAATAAATAGACAGATACAGCTCGGGTTGCCTATGGAGATGCTTGCATTAAGCTACATAAAGTAGTGCTTCTATATATTCATAATGAATACAAAAAAGTACATTCCATTTGATGCCTCTCTGTTGGGCCAACAGACGTGTGAGATTTAATCTCATCGGCTCTTTCTGCACCAGTGACCAAAGACAGGCTGCTGAAATTTCTTCTTAAGCACCATATATATGGAGGACTCTCCATCCCAGGACTTATTCATAGCTGTAGAAAAATCCCTTATGCAATACGTTATGGTGTGAAAAAAAATCTTGGTGATGTTAAATGGTGAGTATGTGAAAAGGAACAATGACATTATCCGAATTTCCCAAAATTTTTAAATCCTATACATTTATTTATTGCTGATGATGGTATTGTGGGCGGCACGGTGGTATAGTGGTTAGCAAAGCCGCCTTACAGCAAGAAGGTCCTGGGTTCGAGTCCTGGGCTAAGGCATTTCTGTGTGGAGTTTGCATGTTCTCCCCATGCTTGTGTGGATTTCCTCTGGGTACTCCAGTTTCCTCCCACAGTCCACAGACATGCAAATTAGGCTAATTGGCTGTTTTAAATTGCCCCTAGGTGTGGGTGTGAGTGTGAATAGTTGTGTATGTGTTGCCATGCGATGGTGGTGCGAGCTGGCTGTTCCAAATTACTTGTGGGTGTGATTGTAACCCAATTCCAACCATTGGAAATGGTTGTGTGTTGGCCCTGCGATGGTCTGGAAAACTGTTCAGAGTGTACCCCACCTTCACAGAGTGTCAACTAAGACCCTAGTAGTAGGATTAAGCAGTTTGGCAAATGAGTAAGTGAGAGTGTGTTTTACACATTTGCTTTGTTTTCCCAATAAAAGTATGATGGAAGTCTGCAGAAAATTATACTTGCAGCTTTAAAGCTGAATGGATAGTCCTCTATTTTGGTGAGTGAAAAAAAATACATGAGTTACATCATTAAGTCTGAATTCTACTTGCTTTTAACCATGCATATACAAGATGGAAGTAAGATCTGGAGCACCGCATCTGCTCATTCTTGGAAATTATTGCTCTGCATCTGTAAAGTGTAAGACCAATGAAAATTGTGGGGGCAGTGTAGCACCATGTGGTGTATTGTCTGCAATAGACTAAACAGTCAAGTGTTATGTCTAGAATTATCTACTTGTGTATTGTACTAGGCAATTAGTGTGTAAAAACACTATTTTCCCTGTTATGGCTGCCTTCAAATCTACCAAAACTTTGTCTAAAAGTCTTCTGGATCTAAATTTCAATTCAATATGCAGCTCAACACTCAACATTATGATAGAAGAAAGTTTTAAAGACAATCATAGAGTTTGTAACTGTGTTCAACTTTGTGCGTGAAATCTCTGGAAACCTGATGGTCAAGGTTCCAGATGTACATATGATACTGAGACAAGTACATATATAAATGAACTGTGCTGCTTAAAATGCTGCTATTTCTGTATGCAAAATCATGAGTCAAGTATAAACCAGGTAGTGACGTGGAAAAGCTAAATGACTCTAGGTCTATTTGTAGCATTCAACAGTTGCCTCTGCAGTTAACAGTAAGGTTCTTTAGCACCTGTCATAATGACAAGATACCTCATCATACAACATTTACACGAGAACGAGAAGCACCATTCACTGCTCTTAAAATAAGGGCGGGGGGGGGGGGGGTTTGCTCTTTTAATGTAAGGAAGATGCCAAGATAGAAGCAGTTGCAGTTGCCTCTAAGAATTGTGCAGGTTTGACAGAAGCTAAACAATGGACTGCTGGTGTATTAGGAGGATTGTCAGACAGAGAACTTAGGTTGAACAAATGGCAAAATCACAAAATTCGTTCTGAAAAAATTTTATCATCAGTAATATGGTGCTAGGTGTAAAATAGCATGACTAATAGCTTTGCTGCCTCACAACTTAAGGGTCCCTGGTTAGATCTGAAGCTAAATTAACTTTCTGTGGAGTTTTGCTTCCTATCAGGAGGTGGCTTGGCCATAGGTATGAATAAGAGTCTGATTGTGCATGTGAGTGCTCCCTTGCTGTGGAATAGCATCTCATTCATTTGCACCAGGGTAGCTTTGACCATGACCCTTTAACCACTGAAGATGAGTTTGACTGAATGAATGCAAAGGAGGGAATCTTTAGTAGGAGTCATCTTCAAAAATTCTCTAAAGCCATCAAGGTAATATTTACCTTTGTCCGAGACTTGCCAATGGTGGAAACATCAATGGTGATCAAAACTAGTGAAGATGTTCCAGTTTTGTGTTTCTTTCAGGGGGGAGGAGTTCATATACATGGCAGTACGAGAACCTGTCTAGTGGGCGGTATTATGCAGATGTCAAACTTATAAACAAATAAAAATAATGGGTAATGCAGAGAGTATAGGGTGCCGCCACATTAGCCCATAAAACATACAGCTTTGCTGGACCACCTTTATTCTTGATTACAGCACATCATTTCCATGCTATTGTTGCTTCAGTTTTTCAGGTCAAGGATCAACAAAATATGGCAGTAAAATCAAGTCAGCTGACGACCTGAATGTACCGAATAACCAGGTTATCCCATTAATGGACTTTTTCTTCCATGAAGGCACGGATATAAAATTGGGGCTCAAATAGTAAGAGTGGTTCAGGGAGCATGAGGAATCATTTTCACACATGAATTGGCTCCACAGAGTCCTGACCTCAGCCCTATTGAAAGTCTATGGGATGTGCTAGAGAACACTTTATGGAGTGGTTTGATTTTCAAATGTAGTACAGGTGTGGAAACATCTGGTAACTTCTCATTGCTTACGCACAGTAGGTGTGAAACCTTTCAACCCGTGTGTTTGCTCAGCAGGCTATGAAACAGTGAAAGAATTATTTAGTTGGTTCCAGAAGAGAATAAGCAAATATGACAATGAGTAATGCAAGGATAGCAACAAGAAGGTCATACCTGAGCATGGGTCAAGCCAGCTTTTTACCCTCATGATGAAATACAGCAATGAGGGAAAGCATGAATCGCCTGCTTCTAGCAGATAAGGCCCAAAACTGAAAGGAAGCAGGTGAACAAAAGACGTTCACCTGCTTCTTTTCCAATGGGACAGTGATGAAACACATAGTGAAACAGGTCAACAAACTTGTCATATGACTCCACAATATCACCCTCATTCATTCAGACATTCAAGCACTCTCTCAGTGAGCCATGAGATGATCTGGGCTATGTTGGCTTTATCAAACTTGATGTCCTGAGAGGAGAAATACAGGGAGCACTGGATATGGGATATCTCTCAGGACACTGGGCATGTCATACTTGTCGAAACAAGCTTGTTATCTTATATGGATAATTCTTAGAGTTGCATAAAGGCTTACTGTTGCTCTTCACTGTCTACACCCCCATGAACAGAGAGCGACATAGTGGAAGCCTTGCTGTATCCATGTTGTTTCTGTAAAATAGTTTGAGGATTCAGATGTTTTTCAGGGAGGCATAATGGATAGCACATCCGTCTCACAGCAAGAAGGCTCTGAATTTGAGTCCTGGGTTTGAGTCCCGGGTTTGGCTTGGGAGTTTCAGTTTGGAGTTTGCATGTCCTGCCCATGCATATCTGGGTTTCCTTCAGGTACTCCAGTTTTCTCCAACAGTCTAAAGACATACACATCAGGTTAACTGGCTGTTTCAAATTGCCCCAAGGTGTGATTGGTTGTGTGTGTTGAACAGCAATGGTCTGGCGAGCTGTTCATGATGTACCGCATCTTCGCCCAGTGTTGGCTGAGATAGGCTCCAGCCTCCCTGCAACCCTAATAGGATTAAGCAGTTTGGGCAATTGAGTGAGTGATGATGAGAGTGGTATGCCTTCCACGGTATTTGAGCAAATGACTTTCATTAACACTGAAATCATTAAATACTTAATCAAAAGCCTTAGACAATTACTGGTTCAAATGTTTTTCCACCTCAACACTGTGTCGACATCCATGAAGATTTTTCTTGTATATCTTTAAAATGTGTTTAGTTTCCCTCAGTGGTACTATCCAGATGTTCTGTAATAGAGCTTGGTCAAAACAATGCAAAGTCTACTTTGGGACAGCTTTAGTTGTGGAGGCTCAGCGGTAAGGTTACCAGGTCAAATCTCATGAGTGTCATACAGTCACACTTGGGCCTTTGAGCAAGATAATGATTAATTATTCATTTTCCTCAGTCATAAGTCTATTTCCACAAAAGCATCAGGAAAATTGAATGTAAAGACATGTGCCATATGTTCTGGCCCCTGCCAGTATGATACTAGGTGTTTGGTGTGATACTCCTCTTTCATGCCATTCAAGGGTAAAACCTTCGGTCAATCATCAAATTTTCCACCATTTAATATACTACTTACCCAAAACCTTTCCACTAACAAATGTCAAGAGGTGGCAAAACAAGCAGAAAGCGTTCCATCCCAGCAGGAGGAGGACCTTCAGCCAAAAGGCGGTCTGGCAAAGGCATAATTTGGCATGCTTGAGTGTCAGACAGTCTGAAGTATGTGCTAAAATATGTGCATGCTTGTTATGTTAGTCAGAAACTGCTTACACTCTGCCCATTGATTTGTAATGTTTATGCTCCTAAATCATGTGACATTGCTTAATACATTGAACAGCTTTATTTCCATCAGGTATGCAAGCATATACAAATAAAATAGAAGACACACTTGCCAGAAAGACTCACAGTATATATTGTTGAGACTAGAGGTCTGCTTTGGGACTGGTGTCCCCTGGGACACGATGAAAAGGTGCACAAGTGAGCACTTTTTACATTCATGCAGGCTTGGCTTAATGGTCAGATATGCATTTGCATTCTCGCTCTTTTGCTGAACCACTTAATTCTACTAGAGTGTCTGGAGCCCATCTCAGCCAACATCAGCGGACCATCAGAGGGCCACCAAACAGACACTCATACACACATACACAGAACTATTCACACTCACACCTAGGGGCAATTTGAAACAGCCATTTATATTAATGTGCACATTAATCTTTGGACTGTGGGAGAAAACCAGTGTACACGGAGGAAACCTTACAGAAGCATGGAAAGTACATGAAATCTCCACACAAGTGCCCAAGCCCGGAAACTGAGCCCAGGACTTTTTTCTGTGAGGCAGACATGCTAACCACTACTCCACTATGCCACCCTGCGACTTACCAGGTGATTCCAACATATTTCTCAATATTGAGTATTTTAAATTGTGCATTTGACTTAATGTTTAGCAAACAAAATTGATTTGTGCTATAAATGTGCTTTGTTCATTTGCTGCAATGTATAAATAAATAAATTAATAAATACATACATACATACATACATACATACATACATACATACATACATACATACATACATACATACATACATACATAGGCTGGGTGACATCCTTAAAGTATGGTGACTCCATCATTTTTGCCAGGGATTGTATTTTTCTTAAAAATGTCACAAGCAGATACAAACAACGATTACAAATGCATTAGTAGGATTTCAAATAACCAAAGCATGTAGCTCTAGTACATTCACACAACACTTACGCACCTGTGTGATGTAGCTGATGTTGAGGAACTATTAAAACACAAAATTACACAGCATGCTCTTGTGCTGTTATTTCCTCCTATGGGATTGTTTTGTGCTTATGCACCATAGTAGGAACGGATCTAATTAAGGGTTTAACAAGTCTGAATACAGATATTATTACATGGTATATGAATATTTGATGGACTAAACAGATCCTAAAAATCTTAATTGTTTTTGATTTTGTGGTCACTTGTTATTTTAATAAAAGTATGTTGCTACTGAATACAGTAAGATCCTCATCACTGTTAAATTATTATACATTATAATCTATGTATGAGTGGAGTAGAACCAGAGTGTACTATGATCAAAAATTCTAGGTGTATCAGGGGTATTGTGTCAATGTCCACGTTTACGTTCCAGACCCTACCAATATGAAACTGCAATTACTGTCAAACTGGAACCACAATCTTTTGGTTGTTAAACTGATCCACATGGAATTAACTTTAAGCAATTTACTTGAAGTTTTGAACTGTTTATTATCATAAAGATGAGAGTTTAATAGTGTTATATAAGTTTTTATAATA
>JAOUQZ010000034.1:5496951-5511918 GCA_028564935.1 Neosilurus hyrtlii
TTCTTTACACTTTGGACAGTCGTACTAAGCATTTCACTACATATTGTACTGAGCATAATTTGCATGTGACAAATAAATCTAAATTTGAATTTGCTCTTAGATGCCTGAAGGACTTTAAACTGCCCTCATGGGTGCTAAAGACTTTCTAAACCTGCACCGTTGAGAGCATCGTGACAGGAAGTATCACAGCCTGGTTTGGAAACAGCACCAAACAGGACAGGCGAGCTCTCCAGAGAGTGGCGGGATCAGCAGAGCGTGCCATCTGTATTAAGCTTCCCGGCCTGGACACTATATACAGCAAGCAGTGCTAGACCAAGGCCAGGAAGATAATGAAGGACCTCAGCCATCCCTCTTTTCTCTTGCGGTCAGGGAAACGCTTCCGTTCCTTGAAGGAAAACACACAGCCAATGAGAAGGAGCTTCTTCCCGTAGACCATTCATGCCCTGAACCAGAACTCCTAGTACCTGGACTTTACCCTACACATGATCATTACATTCCACCTCAGCTGATTGTTGCACACACAAATTGCACTACTTGTATAGCTTCTACTCTGCACACACAACAACCACACTCACTGGACAATCTGGTGTGCATACTGCACCGACACTTTACATACTGTGTTATTTATATGTGACTTTTAACTATTGGTTGTTGTTTTTTTTCATAATTTATCATGTCTTTAATTTCTTCTATGATAGTTTTTACTCTTCTTCAAATATAGGACAGTTGTAATAAGCATTTCACTACGTGTTGTACTGTGTATAATTTTGAATGTGAGAAATAAAATTTAAATTTGAAAGCCCTGATTTTGCACACCTGACAGATATAATCCTGGCCAAAAAATTCCATCAATTCCATCCATTTTCTAAGCCGTACAATCCTAATTACGGTTGAGGGGAGGCAGGCCCCTATCTCAGCCCACTCTGGGTGAAGTCGTGGTACACCCTGAATGGCTTGCCATGCCATTTCAGGGCCAACCCACATACATCCACTCACACTCACATCGAGGGGTGATTTGGAACAGCCAATTAGCCTACTGTGCAAGTTTTTGGACTGTGTGATTAAACTGGAGTACCCGGAGGAAACCCATGCAAGCATGGGGAGAACATGCAAACTCCACACAGAAACGCCTGAGCCCGGGAATTGGACTCAGGCCTTCTTGCTGTGTGGCGGACATGCTAACCACTGCACCACCGTGCCGTGGCCCAAAGGTCTTCTTTTCAAAGTCTTAATTAGATGATTAGATGGTCAGGTGGGCATGATTATGATTGGAGTAAAAGTCTTCAGAGAGGTGGCTCTCCAAAAATGGGTTCAGCAACATTTGTATAGGTGTTACCTACATGACCACTGTGGCAGGCATGAGGACCAACCTGGATCAACCTAAAACATCCAGGTAACCGAGGCCTGGTAAGGCTTCAATAGCATAGCTATACATATAAAAAAAATCCCCAAAATAGTTTTCTGTTATTAGATTTGAGTATATGGAGCATTTTTTCATTTGCTGAACTGCTTAATCCTACTAAGGTTGCGGGGAGGTGGGAGCCTACCTCAGCCAACTCTGAGTGAAGGCAGGGCACACCCTGAACAACTCGCTATTCCATCACTTGGCCAACACACACAACCATTCACACATTCACATCTAGGGGCAATTTGGAAGAGCCAATTAACCTAATGTGCATATTTTTGAACCGTGGGAGGAAACTGGAGTACCTGGAGGAAACCCACACATGCACAGGGAGAACATGCAGGTTCCATCCAGAACTGCCCTCACCAAGCCTGGAGCTCGAACCCAGGACCTTCATGCTGTGAGGCGGATGAGCCAACCAGTACGCTACCATGTCACCCGAGTATATGGAGAATCCACGTTAATATCAAAACCTGTCCACCATTTAATGGCACAAGTTGAACTGCAGTCATTATTTCTAGAATTGCGCTTATAGAAACCTAATCAACACCTACTGACCAATCAAAATCAAGAGTGCTGTGGTACAAAAACACCTTAGTTCTATATTTTTTTGTTTTACAATATGTCCTGACGTGCAATAAAACTCCAACGTCACTGATAAATCTGGAATGTAATTGGAAAATAACCAACCCCCCCCCCAGCGGTTTGTCTGTGAGCCATTATGGCTGAGTTTCTCTTATTGAGACATAATGTACACGAGGCCCTGCTTTGAATTCCATTCCATGAATTTCCATTCCTCAACATACTCGAACAGGGACATGTTCGAGAGGCAGACCAGAATTAACAAGGTAATAGAAAGAGAAACATGAAAACCAAGGAGGTCGAGAATGTTCCAATGTGTAAATGGGGGTGGCAGTAAACCAACGTGAAAGATCACGACTGCTCATTAATTTTCATTATTACTGTCATTCTTTTCATGGTGTTCAGCAGAATTAGTGCTGATGCTGGATTAAAAGCAGATTGGAAGCATGTGCGGTTATTAGCGCTCAGTAACAAGTAGTCACGCGTGTACACACCAGCACAGATCCGGGCCAAAGCCCTCATAAACACAAACACACATGTGCGTGGCTAATGATAAGGCTGGTGTCTCCGTCCTGACAGGCTGGAAAGGAAGGTAATTAAAGAGCAGATGTATTACCTTCACACACACACATGGCATTCATATTCACATGGCTTCAGGACACACAACCCAGTTATTTTGTGCCTGGTTTCAACATGTGTAATACACCCCCTGTGTGTGTGTGTGTGTGTGGAGGAATACAGGATGATTAAAGATGTAAGGAATGCCAAGGTGTGTTTGTGGATTACATATGTGTGTGGAACATGTGTTACTTGCGATCACTACACAAGCTTTATGACAAAGAAATGTAGGTGCTTTGAAAATAAATTCCCACTTGGACATGAAGACAACACCCACAGAAACTCCATAAAGACACTAAATCTGAGATCAGAACCCATTCTGAATTGTCTTTATAGAGTTTTACGTGCTCTCTGTGCTCTCTGTTAAATAGTTGCTATCTTTTTAAGTAGAAAAACCATGAGAATGGTGACTACAAAGACACACAGATCTCACTCACTCAATCGCCAACCCACTTAATCCTGTTAGGGTTTTGGGTAGTCTGGTGCCTATCTCAGCCGACATTGAGCAAAGGTACACCCAGAAAAGTTCACCAGACCATTGCAGGCCAACACACATATAACCATGTACACTCACACTTAGGTGCAACTTGGAACAGCCTAATGTGCATGTCTGCAGGAGGAAACTGATGTACACGGAGGAAAACCAGAACCTTCTTGATGCAAAACGGACGTGATAACCACTACGCCACCTTGCGTATTTTGCAGATTAGATACTCAATACAATACAACAAACAGTGTCAACATTCAAGAATTTATTCATCACATGCTGGGTTGTACAGCAGCAGAGAAATTACCAGCATCAACTCCGACACCAAAAGCAGGAACACCATTGCAAAGATAAGCATAGCGTACTCAAAGGTGTATAAAAAAAAATATCATAACTAATCCTATACACAGCTCTAATAAAAATGTTTCATAAAATTAAAGGGGTAATATAACAAGTATACCGATATACTTTAAGTATTATTTATATGTAAGTTCATGCTTGAATAATACATTGTTGATATCAGTTCAGCCTTTTGTGCTCTTTTGTATATGCATCATGTATGTTAGTGATGCTAAACACAATGTGTAAGTGTGTGTGTGTGTGTGCAAATATCTCCTATAATGTAGTTAGGAAAAGGCATCTAGAAAGCTTTCCCCCTACACCCCCTTTATTCTCCACCTCTCAGCCTCATCCTCACTCTGTTTTACTCTCGAGAGAAGACTGAAGCAGAAACCACGCTGTAATCAGAGGTAGGTGGACCTTCAGAATTGCTGCTTAAATATGTATTTGAATTAACATTAATTTGATTTCAGTGTATAGAGTGGACATCATTTATCCTTTTGCTTAGGTATTCCAAATTTCCTGTAATTGGGCTTTTCAAAAATTGTTTTTACATTAAAAATCTATATACTTCACATCTGCTATACTCCATTAGTAGACTAGTGTTATATTTACAAGAATATAAGATGAAATGATACCATGCGTTGCTTAAATTTATAACACAAGGGTAGAGCACAGTGACAAAGCCACTTTTTTGGTATTTACAAAGAACATGTATCTTTATGTATCTTGGTTACACAGTAAGATTTCAATACAAGCTAAAAAAATAAAATAAAAATGGGGATGTTCTAAAACTTTTGACCTCTAGTATAATAAAAAAAAAATCAATTTCTTGGTATGAAGTATAATTGGTTGGGAAAAGTTATCACTCCAAACCATTTTAAGATTGCTTTTCTCCACCACAAAGTGCTGAACACCTTACTAGTTTTACATCAGGTATACAATGACTTCACATCAAAATGACGTG
Source organism: Neosilurus hyrtlii (assembly GCA_028564935.1). Taxonomy (NCBI): domain Eukaryota; kingdom Metazoa; phylum Chordata; class Actinopteri; order Siluriformes; family Plotosidae; genus Neosilurus; species Neosilurus hyrtlii. Next base: position 5,501,350 of record JAOUQZ010000034.1, read on the forward strand.
GAGGGTTTAAAATCCTGAACTAACAGCAGCACAGAGAAAAACAAATACTGCAGCAAACAGAGTATTTAAAAATAAATAATACTAATAATTATGAGTTTTGTTATTGTAGTGTTTTCAGTCACCCTGCTAGCTGCACATCTGTATCCAAAAATCTCGCTCAGGCTAAAAACACTCAGGTGTCTTCATACTATACAGGAAAAACACCACAGAGAGGATTTCAAATGTATCCTGTCTGTACGGACATGACCATATTTGTATTTCAGCATGTTTTAAATGTACAAGTTGTGTTCTGACATGAGACAACGAGATCTCAACATCGTTACACAGCAGAATATTAATTTTCATCTATATACAGTGCACGGGTGGCATGCTGGCATAGTGGTTAGCACTTCCACCTCACAACAAAAAGGTCCTGGGTTTGAGTCACAGGCTCGGGGCGTTTCTGTGTGGAGTGTGCATGTTCTCTCCATCCTTCCATGGGTTTCCTCCCACAGTCCAAAGACATGCACTGTAGGTTAATTGTCTGTTCCAAATTGCCCCCCTAGGTGTAAGTATGAGTGTGAATGGTTGTGTGTGTGTTGCCCTGCAATAGCATGGCGAGCTGTTCAGGGTGTACCCTGTTTGCCCAGTGTTGGCTGACATAGACTGCAGCCACCCTGCAACCCTAATAGGAGTAAGTCGGTAAATGAGTGAGTGACTTTACAGTGCTGAGCTGCATAGTGGCAGCTTGGTGGTACCCCAACCATTCTGACCCGTAACCCAGAGCCATTAACACATCTGTATGAACATTTTAAAAAAGTATATTGTACATATACATGACAGTGCTTTCACTCCCCCCATTTAACACAGGGTCCTGAAGGACGAGTCACTTTTTGTCTATTACATTATCTAGCCATCATGTGGACTACGTTTTTGTTGTGGGCGGGGCTTGTGCACTTCTCCACAGAGCAAACTGACTCCCTCAACTGGCTTAACTACCTGCGCAGTCGAACCTACAGCTACAGATACAGCCCAAACCATGCCAACTACTATGCTTCCCTTCAAGCACAAGATGACTCTGAAGCACTAGACTGCCCCCTGGAGTGCGAGTGTCCTCCAGCCTACCCCAATGCCATGTACTGCCACAATCGCAACCTCCAGCACGTTCCATTTGTTCCCTCGCGCATGAAGTACGTCTACCTTCAAAACAACCGCATCACTGGAATCACTGATGGGGTATTTGACAACGCCACAGAGCTCGTCTGGATCATCCTGCATATGAACCAACTGAGATCCGACAAAATCAGCAGCAAGGTTAGTGCAACAGCAGTCACAGAGCGACACCTGGGAAATGGCCCAGGTATAGACCAGTCCATAAAAACACTTTTTTCCATCGTCATGTTTTCTTAGATTTAAACAGATAATTTATTGAATTGCTTAATCCTACTAATAGGGTGGCGGGGAGGCTGGCGCCTACCTCAGCCGACACTGGGCGAAGGCAGGGTACACCCTGAACACCTCGCCAGTCCATCACAAGGCTACTGCCAAGTAGCTTAAATGTGCATGCCTTCAGACTGTTGAAGGAAACCCATTCAAGCACAGAGAGATTATGCACACTCTATAGAGAAATGCCCAAGCCCGGGATTCAAGCCCAAGAACATTCTTGCTGTAAGGTCGACGTGCTAACCACTATGGCACCGTGCTGCCCAGACGCATAGCAGGTAAACACGGCATAGAAAAGCCTTCGTCATATGATCAAAAGCCATCAACAGCAAGGAGAGTGCATTTGTGGTTCAAACCTGTAAGAGATATTTTTCTATAAATCGTTTCCCACAATTCTGTTTGAAAAAGAACTTAATGGACAAAGTTCTGCCTATGGTAACATTTATTTATAATCTTATTAGGTCTTTGCCAAGCTGACCAAACTGGAGCGTCTGTTCTTACAGCACAACAAACTTGACTGCATCCCAGAAGGCCTTCCTCATTCTCTTCAGGATCTGCGCTTGGACCACAACGCTATCACATCGGTGCCTCCTGAGTCTTTGCGTGGAATAAACAGTCTAACTACTTTGCGTCTCCATTATAACTCCATTCAGGATCTTGGTGGTGCTGTGGAGTCACTGGATTCACTCAGCTTTCTGGATTTGCGTGGAAACCAGTTATCAAATGTTCCGGAGCGCCTTCCACAAAAACTGAGTCAGCTGTACCTCGATCACAACCAAATCTCCTCGGTCCCAGTGGACTTCGTAAAGAGGCGACCTCAGCTGCGCTTTATGCGTCTATCGCACAATCGGCTTACTGACGCTGGAATCCCAGTCAATACTTTTAACGTGAGCACGCTGATGGAACTGGACCTCTCCCACAACAAGCTGGAAAAGATTCCAGCCATCAGCACAAGTCTGCAGCATCTCTACCTTCAGGCCAATCACATCAAAGGTAAAACAAACACTTTTTACAACACAAAAATCATATTAAGGTAAATGGGGTGAATTCAGCAACCAGAATAGATTTGTTGATTTATGTTCAACGTTAGTGCCAAATTTTGTCTAAAAGCAAACATTTACCCTGTTCCTGAAGATCTCCCTTCATGCAGGTTTTATCCCCAACTAAAATCTCACATCTTTCAGCCAATCAAAAACTCAATAATTAGATGTTAAGATAGGCATGATGAGGGTTGGAGCCAAAGTCTTCAGGGACAGGGTGGTGACCACTGGCTTAATACAATGGTCACAAAATTGAGTTACTAAACTTCAGAGATCTTTCTCAGCCAAAGATAAAAGGAAAGCCTTTGGGTTTAAAAAGAAACAAAAACTGTGCCAAGTTCAATGGATCTTATTACATTCAAAGGATCTTCATTTTCACTGAGGGCCACATCACTAAATTTAAAGGTGCTTGAGGGCCAAATAATCACAGAAAATCTGTTCTAAAAGGGCAACAATGAAATCTGCATGGCAAAATGATTCATATAGGCACTGATTCTTTTCTGTTATTCTGACAACGCTTAAAGAGAAACAAGCTAGCATGCAATCTTTCTTGAGTCATGAATGACTTGCCCCTTACATGAAATAGGTTGCTAGCACCTAGTGGAAGGATGATGATCACACTCTTTGAAAGCTCTTGCAGGCCACATAAAAGGAGTCGGCGGACCAGATTTGGCCGGCGGGCCTTGAGTTTGACACCTGTGCTTTAAGGAACAAGTCATTTTACCACAATACAATCTTAGAATGACATCTACAGACAAGGGTAATATGGTGTTGTACCTTCCATATAGCAAAGAATTTAGAAGCCACACTTTTGGGAAACACCTGTCCTTTTTGTACTTTAATTTTAAGGCTTTCTTCAACATTTAATACTGCTTTTTATAAACAACTTTGTACCATAGTAAATCTGTCTACACAGAGACAAACTCTTTCAGAACACTAATTAAAAATGTCCAGTTATATAAAAAGGTTTATCACTAAAATTATTTTTACAGCTAATGACATCTCAGTGGTCATTTTCCCCCCTCCTCAGAGTTCTCTATCAGCAGTTTCTGTCAAGTTATAAATGCTGCCAGCTACTCCAACCTGCGTGTTCTGCGGCTGGAGGCGAACAAGATCAGCCCTCATGATGTGCCCCCTGAGGCCCTGCTCTGCCTGCGCAAAGCCACAAACATCAACTTCTAGGCATGAAATGAGACACCATGCTGACCTCAACATCCGGCTGACATGACTAGAGACTGTGTTACTTTAAATATTATTACAAATTATGGATGGTAATATTAACAGCTGGTTTAAGTATTATAGAAAAGTAATGCATGAATGCTTTGCCTTTATAGATATATAGATTATCTGATCAATGATCGAGTGGTAAACTGACACACAGGGTTTCTTTTCTTGCTCAACATATTTCTGCATAGAAGGAAGTGAGACCTGTGGCATGCTGGTGATCATGTATAACACCAGCTTTTATAAGTTTCAAATGGACCTGTTGGAAAACAAGCTTGTAACTGCAATAGTCATCCATTTATATAAAAAGAATAATAAATAATCAAATCTCAAAATAAAAACCTCACACACTCATTCATCTTTAACCTGTCTACAATAGGGGCAGCTTTTGAAACTTTATTCTTCCCATATTAGAGAACATTCCTCCTTGCTGTTTTAGCAGTCAGTAACACTCAGCAGATATCCCTGAGCACAAAGTATGTAATGCGACGCTTTCTATTACTTCAGATAATATGGTAAAACATCAACCTGATTTTTCACGGCTTGTTTGAGCATCTGTCGGCATGTGTGCTTAACACATATCCTGAATGTAAACAAAATGAATGGCAAGAAAAAAAATTGATTAAAATCCTGTCACAACACAGAGAGACCCCTTCCAAAAACTGAACACAAACGTATATTGAAGTTAACCTATATTACACCTACCTTTATGATGGGCTCTACCTTTTAAAGAGTACCAGAACGGTTCATCCTTACAGCATAATTTGTGTTTATGTAATACAGTTAAATGACTGACACTTATTTGAACATAAACGAACATAAAAAGCCAAAAAACAAAACAAAACAAAAAAAAAAAACGATTTTATCTCATGAATTATTAGCGGCATGCTGAACTGCTGGGATTTGCAGTTTTCACCAGAAGTGACGCCAACACGTTGGGCAGGGTTGCCGTCTCTTGTGGAGATAGTAAGACGTTCCGTTCTAGTGACTATGAGGACAAGAATGCTGCCAGAGATGAGCGTGAGGGTAAATCCAAAATGCCGTGAACTTTAAAACTGCACAAGGACTGATGTTGCCGGAAGGACCTGCTGATATTATGTGTGATAATTTTAAAGAGCTAGTAATACTAATTTACCACAGGTACCCTTTAAGTAGTGCCTAACAAGGTGTGTGTTTGCACATACCAAGCCACATGCACCCCCAATAAAAATAAATGACAATTTAGTTGTGAGTAAGCCAAAACCTTTTAATGCACAACAGTTTTTTTTTTCCTTTTCCCCTTTTTCTTTGCGTTTCTTTTTTTTTTTTTTTTTAAACAAAACTCAGAATTAACATAACAGTGCAGAGCAGGACTGATGTGAGTAAAAGCTACTCCCAAGTGCCATTGCCTTTGTGCTCGCATTAATCTCCCCCCACCATTTATCTTTTTATTTACTCATTCCACTTTTTTCCTCCTTCTGCAAGACCCATGAACCTTCAGTGACCTGCAAACAAACAAAAACAGATTACAGCATTCCATTCATAACCTTTTTCCACAATGTATAGCAATTTGATGGGCAAGCCTAACCGGGTGAACTTCAGATACCAGGCCAGAACCTCAATTAAGTGGAACACAATCAATTCCTTTAAACATGTTCAGATTCCCAAAAACTCTACACCAATCACATCCTTACTCAGGACTAACCTTTAATGAACATTACATCTGTTCAACACCGATTACAAGAGTTTATCGCTTCTCCCTGGGCAATACCTCAGTGTCCCAGAATTCTTGATCCCAACAAAGAACCAAGCATTTTTATGATGTGTCTATGTATAGCCAGGCTAGAGCACCCTTTAGCCCCTAACAGCTAAGGTCACACTATAAGAATTTTCGAGTTATACCAGTAAACATAAGCGTTAGTCTCACCACATGGCACCCGTCTTGGTGGTAATCCATAAAGTCTGGATGGCATTTTAGCCAATGTTAGATCTCTTAAAACGATTTTTGATGCACAGTGTAGTCAAATTATAATTAACTCCCCAATTTACCAGAGTATTCACAACCAGGTTAGAAATCTCTGTTTACAAGAATGAAACCAGTCTCTACACATGTAGGCACTCTGCTAGACAGCAGGAAAGGTCATGAACAAAAGATAAATAAACTTTGGTCATTTCACAAATCTACCTCAGTGTAATTTTAAAGACCTACAGTTACACTCTGTCTCCTGTTATTCTTGCAGTTCTTATTTTGTACATTATGTCTCTAACATGCATGGTCAAATATCACTGTCTCTCCCTCCACTTCCCTCTTCTCTTGTTCTTAATGATTATTTCCTATTTCTCCCACAAAAATAATGACAAACATAGTTTTTTAAATTTTGCATTCACCTCCTAGGGAGCATGTTTATACCACTAGTTTTGCAATAGCTCTCATGGTAATTCTTACACATACAGCATAGTTTCGAGATGCTAGCTATTTTTATTCAGTGTGCTTGCATGGTACATTACCTGCATAAATATTCATGCTATTTCTTAGGTGAGGCTTCCTTTGCTTGATGAGCTTGAAGAACAGCAACTGCCTCCTCAACCTAAATTTGTTGTAAATTAATAGGAAGGAAGTGCACATGCGTTTAAACAAAAAGAATACTTGATAAAAAAAAAGGCTCTTTATTCTTTTGGATTCCCTCCAGTCAAGTATTGCCTCCATATATGACAACTGCTGCACATATATTTTCAGATGGAAAGCGCTATCCGCCCCCTTGTATGAGTCCACAGATGCCCATGACCGTTAGCGATTAGGTAGAGATTTAAATAACAGGGAGCTCCCATGGACTCCGCCAAGGATTGCTGTATGCACCAACCTGGATTCAAACCTGCAATCTCCAGGACAATAGCAGAGCACCTTATTGATGCACCAGTCAGGAGACAAAATTTCAGTAGCCTTTTCAACAGTTACAAGTACCTTGGCATGTAATGACTCTGGAGACTCGAGCATGTGCAGAAGTTCAGAATTGTCGATTTCAAGCAGCATGCCCGTGATCTTGCCAGCTAGGTTAGGATGAAGAGCCTGGATCAGTGGATACAAGCGTTCACCTGCACAAAGAAAAGAAATCAAATGTGTGTATATATACATAAATATAAAAACATACACCCTGTACAAGACAGTATTTGTTGCAAAAACAAAGTTGTTTAGCAGGTGTACAGCTGGATCTTTAACTTTCGCTTTCAACATGAGCCTGACTGCAAGTCAGTTGAGGAATACCTGGGTAAGCTAGGTGTGTGTAATATGTGACCTGCTCCAGCATAGTAAGAATTAAGTAGCAAGGTAGCTTTTTGAGTAAGAGACTAAGTAAGTTGAAAATGGCGTACCTGGAGGAAAATGCGATGTCAAAGATATATCCTTCAAAGCATCAAAAGATCTTCAACATGACCAAGTTCAAATATCCATGAACACAATCTATCCATGATAATTGTTTAAGAAAGGGTTCCATTTCCAAGTTGTTGTAATACAATGGTAATATCCACTTATTTTGCCAATTTTCAACAGGTTTTGTGCTCAGGGTATCTCCTTATTATCCATATTCAGTACCAGAATACTCGACCTACTTAGGGAATCCCAGAAGGATTCCCCGAAATCATATAATAGCATAGCAAAGAGAAGCCTGAAAACAGACATGACTCTGTGTAAATAGAACTCATCTGTTGCAAGCAAGATCGCGTTGATTGGACAAGAGCAGAATTCATTTACTGTATGGATATTAAGACAGTTCCAAATGCGGACATTCAGAAACTGGTTCTGTAACTGTAATTGCTATTTTCTCAAATGTAGCATTTCCTGATTAGCGAAATACAAAATGTAAATGTCAATTTTCATGCTATAAATCATGTATTATACCTCATTTTGAAGTATATTTAATTCTCTTTCCAAGCACTGTATATGAATATCTCAGTATGCCAAATTTCCTACTTAATCCATACAGTGTGAGCGGGTCACATATTTAAAAATATAAAATAAAAAAAAATTTAAAGAGTCATTAAGATGTACCCAGAAGTTGTTTCTGTTCCAAAAGGGGCGCAGCTGCCAACATTGATGGAGTAAGAGGCTCTTGGCCTTTTATATGAACTGCAGGTTCCATAACTGGAGAAGGCACCATCTGCAAACATAACATTTTCTCAGACAGGACAAAGTTAAAAATAAATAAATAAAATAGACCGCAGGGGTCCAGACGCTCCTGTTAAAAGGACCATTATATAATATGCCAATTCAGAACAAGTATAGCAAGTCTGAAAACTCCAGCTTCAGTGCGTCGCAAGTAAATGTACAGAAACCTGATATACAGTTTTGCCTCTGTGACCTTGAAAAGTGGGTCAAGGTCACTCACACAAAAACTCATCCTAGCACTCTCAGTAGTGAGCTAGCATACCAAGTTTGAAGGCTCCAGCTTCAGCGCGCGGCAAGTAAATGTCCGGAAACTAAAGTGTGATGGACGGAACTCATTCCTATAGCTTCCAGGGGCGGGAGCTAAAAAAAATTAATGAACCTTTCATCTAAGCCAGGGGTCACCAACACAGTGCCCGTGTGCACCAGGTCGACCTCTCTCACTTCATCCTTTTGTGTTTCTGGCATGCCAGCCACCCAAGGTGGATTCTTGAAATATGACATTACACTGGCATAAAATTAAACCCCTAATGTGATTTTTTTTTTTTTTGGCCACACCTAAATGCTACAATCAAGCTAAAAGTAACGGAAGTGAGAAATCAGATTTATTTTTATAGTTACACATGCATCATGAATATGTTCTGAGTGAACAAAAATGGGCTCATTCAGAATGATCAACCCCATCATATGGTCTTAAGGAATATTACTTTCCCTAATTCCAAATTGAATTAATATTTTACCACATTAACCTTAAAATTCCTAAACATATAGCTCACTTGTACAATCAGATGAACATTACCTGTTGTGGAATAGGAGCTGGAACCGTAATGACATGTTGAACATTTCGAACCCCACTTGAATATTTGTACTGACTGACTCCTCTCATCATAGTCCCTCCCATGGTTCGCCCACCTGCTGTCTGAGTGCCAATATGAGCTGGAAAGAGAAATTATACTAAATTATTTTTTTGCTGCATGACCCAAAGAATGACACACATATGACCAATATAAAAAAACAAGGAACAGTGGGGTATTTAATAACAGCACATTTGACATGGGGATCAAAAATAAGAGTTCCTGACAGAAGGTCTCGTGATGACAGCAGCACACATAGGTATAATATCTACAACCAAAGAACTGACAGTGATGTGGAACCAAAACACCTTATATTTGCTGAAAAAGGTGTTAGTTTAATATTGGCATCCTGTTACAACAAATCTAACAACCATCTAACCCCAGGTTCTTACCTATTCTTTGAGTGTTAACACCTGGAGCCTGGGTGGAGGCCTGGCGCATAGTGCTGATGGGAGTGGAGGTCCTGCGTGGCATCGCTGGCCTCTGTGTCTGAGCTGAGTACGGCCCTAGGATGGTCAGTCAGCTAATGTTAGAACAATAGATTACACACCCACTTGGAAAACTTAACACCCCTTTATCCTTGAAAACAAAGTTGACACACACACCCCAGCACAAATCCTAATTTGAGTGAACAATAAGACATTTCACTTATGATGCACTTAGCCACCTACCCGGTGGCCTTGGGACTTGGGTAGCAAAGCGGGGTGCTGGTCGCAGATTTGGAACAGCACTGTAGAAGGCACGTCCCTGAGGCTGCTAGGAAAGAAATGAGAATATTCAGAACATTTTTCCATTCTAACCAGGTATAAGGATTCTCAAACTTGTAGCACTTTTGTTTGCCCACCTGAGGGATGGAAGGCATGTAGTAGCCAGAACTCTGCTGGTAAGCAGGCATGGCAGGGCCAGGAATAGCCCTCACACTGGCCAACCTCTGCATGTACTGATTGGTGAGTATAGCCTTCCGCTCCTCTTTCCTTTGAGCCAGGGCCACGTACAGAGGCTTAGTGCTGACTATCCGACCATTCATCTCAGTCACAGCTTTTGTGGCCTCCTCAGGAGAGGAGAAGCAAACGAAGCCAAAGCCTTTACTGTGACCTCCCTCAGTCATCACCTGGCCCCAAAAAACATGCATTTCAAAACACACATCAACCTTTACAACAGACTGAAAAAAAAATACTTGGCTGCACAGTGGTTAGCATATGTGCCTCACAGTAAGAAGGTCCTGGGTTCGAGTCCCAGGCTTGGGTGTTTCTGTGGAATTGCATGTTCTCCCCCGTGCTTGCTTGGGTTTCCGCCAACAGATCAAAAGACGCTCATTAAACTAAATTGCCCCTAGGTGTTAGTGTGAATGGCTGTGCGTGTTTGCACTTGATGGTCTGACTAGCTGTTCAAAGCATGCCCCACCTTCATCCAGTGTCAGGGAGAACCCTAATAGAAGGATTAAGCAATTAAGCATGAGTGAATGAAAAAAATAAATAAAAAATACCGACGCCAAGTCAGTGCATCTTCCATCATTTGTTACTTTATTACTTTCCCAAATCATAAAAAAAGACCACAGGGGCCCAAAGCTCCTGTCACCCAGGAATGTGTATTTAAAACTTGATCTAAATCTTCCTTAAACCAAAATCAAAACTGTTGTGTTTAAAATGATAAGTTCAGCTGGCTCATTATGCAGGGATTTTGGTGTGCACCAATCCCAAGCGAGGTCCCTGTAAGACAAATCTGCATAGGACGTCAGTTCCTGTCCTGTGAATCGCGTGCCAGCAGCTGCTTGTCGGCGTTCTTAACTTCATCCCCCCGATTCTAGGAATTTTAATTTTAATTTTAACCTTAATTTTAATTTCGTTGTTTAAACTTTCCCTCATCTTGGAACAGTTTTAGTTGTTTTATT
>JAOUQZ010000034.1:5513589-5525416 GCA_028564935.1 Neosilurus hyrtlii
GCCAAAACAGAGAAGAGTTTAGATGCATTTCTCCCTTGACCCTTGGTAGAAGGAGGGACCAGTCGAGCAGTGCTAGACAACTTGGTAGCATCTCTGGATCTCTCAGACAAGCAAACATCCTAATTATAAATATGAAGATATACTTTTTGTCCTTATAGAAGTTGCATATAAACCTGACTTAGCTGTAATAAATGGTTTGCATTTCCTTTTCTAACCAACCCAAATTCAACTAGCTAGGAGACGTCGTGTGCATGAAACTCTGGACACAATTTCTGCCATATATATATTTTTTTACACCTACCAAAAACCTCTCGTTTAATCTGTTAAGCTGTTCATGGTCATGTACTCAGCTTGTTTAGAAAATCTAACCTTAGAATTTCAGGCATCTTTTGCTCATATGTATGAACCCTGGTTTAAGGAGTGGCCTGGTGTACGAGCAGTCTTGATGCATAGACTCTGCACTCACACTTTGCGATCATTCAGGAGCATGCCGTTCATGGTTTCAATGGCTCGCTTTGCTGCTTCCTGTGTTTCAAAATGCACAAATCCATAACCTTTTGAGCCATTTTCATCACAAACCACCTATAAAAGAACACATTATGACAATCTGCATATTTAAAGACTCGTATATAGTCATAACACGGCAATATTTTAAACTGTAATGAATACGAATACACTTAAAGCACTAGTATCATCTATTTATTGGAGAATAGACCTTTTATAGCCCCAAAGATTTAATGCAGCTGATTATAGGGTGCAGATTCAGTCTATCATCTAACACAGTGAACTTGCAGTCTGTGCCTTTACATTTCTTTACAAAATTTGTCTAGTTTCTTTCTGCTCGTAGACTTTGTATAATACAAAAATCAGGCAAACATTAAAATCAAATCACCAGCTGAGAAACAGCATTGCCACAAATTCCAGCAGAATTCCAGAAAAGTTGGGTCATTCTTTAAATTTGAATAAAATGAAAACGAAAAGACTTACAAATCACAAGAGCCAATATTCTATTCACAACAGAACATAGATGACAGTTGTTTAAACTGAGAATGGGCTCATTTCAAATTTGATGCTTGCTACAGGTCTCAAAATAGTTGAGACAGAGGCTTGTTTACCATGGGGCAGCATCTCTTCTTTTCAAAACACTTTGAAGATGTCTGGGCATCTGGGTTATACGTTTATGGAGTTTTGGTGTCGAAATTTGGTCCCATTCTTGCCTGATATAAATTTCCAGCTGCTGAAGAGTCCGTGGTCTTTGATGTATTTTTCATTTAACGATTTGTCAAACGTTCTCTACAGGTGAAAGATCTCGACTGGAGGCAAGCAAATTCAGCACTCTGACTCTTTTCCGATGAAGCCATGCTGCTCTAATAGCTGAGGTATGTGGCTTTGCATTTTCCTGCTGAAATACAAAAAGGTCTTCCCTGAAATAGACGATGTCTGGAGAGGAGCACGCTGCACAAACCGTATGCACTTTTTAAACTTTCTCACTTTTTCAGCCATTTTTTGCACAGTGCCAACTTTTTCGGACCTGTAGCAGGCATCAAATTTTAAATGAGCTCATTTTGTGCATAACATTTCTCAATTTAAGCATTTATCTTATCTATGTTCTGTTGTGAATAAAATATTGGCTTAATAAAAAATTGGTAATTTAAAAGCCTTTTAGTTTTATAACAACCTTGTGCTAAATGCCTAAAAGCATTCAGGAACTTGATATCACTCGTAACATGTAATTGCTGAACCTCCTAAAATTTAATTTAAATCTCGATATATTCTAGAAAAGCTTTAGACATTCACGTTTCCCTGAATCTTACTTTAACTAAAAGGTAAACAAAATGGAAGCTTGTTTCACGCTGACCTTACATGACAAAATGTTGCCAAAGGCAGAGAAGGTGTCGTAAAGAGCCTTGTTGTCAATAGACTCGTCCATGTTCTTGATGAAGATGTTCCCGACTCCTGACTTCCTCAGACAAGGATCTCGCTGTGACCACATTATCCTGATTGGACGACCCTTTATCACTTCATAGTTCATAGTGTCCAGCGCACATTCCGCTGCAGCAGGACAGTTCATTTGCTCTCAATCAGTTAATTCACCCTCATAACTTAAACTTTAAGAAAAGTTTGGGATTTTTTTTTTTAACTCGGGCCCTATTGTTCCCCATTTGTTACCTTCCCATTTTTACTAGTTACAAAAACTATTGAAATTGGTTCAGTGCTGAGTTAGACCAATATATCCAACAACTATAAAACACAGAGTTCCCATTAACAGGCAACCTTGAGTGGCCTCCTGATTACATTAGTTAACACAGGTTTAACATTCTGCAAGAAAAGTTATGCTTGAAGGCCCTGTTCAATTTCTTATGACATACAATTCCATTTCATGAGCAGTGATAATACAAGGCCCCTACAAAATGTTATGACAAAGGGGTACAGCCCCCATTTCTGAAACAGCTGGGCACTGTAAGCCAATGGGGCAATCACACATATTAAAATGAATTACTTGCTCTCACCAGTAATTACGAAAGTACATTTGCTACTTATGAAACAGACTTCACAGATCCTACATTATTTCTCAAGTAAATACTAGAAAACCCGAAATGATAACGTCATGCACTGAATGGGGCATTCTGTCAGAAGATCAGAACAGAACAGCAAGGACAATGTCTAAAAAGTTTGTTTACAGTTACTGATGTAAATAGACAAGTGCATTTCTGAGGGGATTATTCCATACACTTCTATAATATATTTAATAAGTTAGAAAGGGTTTGTTTAGATGCAACTGTTTGCCATAATTAGGTATGTAACCATTTAACTCAATACGGGAACAATTTATCTTAAAAAAAAAAAAAAACAAAAAAAAAAAAAACACACACACAATCAATGGGAAAACTGGGCCCAGTAAAAACTAAATAATCCCAAAGTTTCTTTAATTTAAGACATTTTCAGATATGGAACATTTTTTTAATAGAAAAACACGTTAGTTACCCACATTACCCTGTATTCATATGTGTATAATGACAAAGTTGAATAAAATCTAACAAGTTGTGATCTAAACCACAAATCAGCAGTATGGAGATGTAGATTTTAGGGTGTTAATACTCCATGATTAAACAATGAATGTATATAGAGGGGGTTGTTACGGTGTGATGACTTCAGTTTCATTAAGATGTTGACGGGCAGTTTTTTTTCTGCTGACTTTCAAAATGCAGATTAAAAATCACTAATATATACTACATGTGAAAGGTATAATCTGATTGGTCCTCTATGTGGATTAAAAAAAAACTATCCCAAGCGGATAATGCTGGAATCAAAACGGCGGACAAGCACACTTTATCACGTGCATTTCGAAATAGGCAGCATTATAGTCAAGCTTGTTTTAATTTGATTGTCTTGTTTTCATGTAGTGTATACTAAAACTGTAAAAATGTTACAGACCAGGGTTGTTTTTTTTTTTACCTTTCCATGTAGTTGAAAACTATGAAGGAATATAAAAAGACACTGTTAGCTATGCAGCGTTTTACTCTGATAAGTGTGCAAAAAGGTCACCTAACTTGATGTGCAATGGTTAAAATGTATATATGTATATATATGCTATAAAAATTTATAATCAGTTTGCTTATGTTTACATGTAGTATATATTAAAATAATTATTCACCTTTGGATTGCTGAATGTCGTTGAATTTAACAACATTCACTCACAGAAAAAAATACTGAAATATTTCCTCACCTTCAGCAATTAATTTGTTGATTACAAATGCAAACATTAAAATGCCTACATGCACAATACGTTTAAAGCATTTGGCAAACACTCTTATCCAGAGCGACCTACAATTATCATTTTTATACAATGGAGCAATTGAGGGTTAAGGGCCTTGCCCAAGGGCCCATCAGTGGTGATAGTGGAGATTGAATCCCTGACCTTTGGATCAGTAACCCATTAACTTAACCACTAAGCCACCACTGACCTACAGTGTACAATACAGTGGCATCGCAAAAGACGAGTTTTATTTGTTTTTGGACCCAACTCGTAGAACAAAATGCTCGTATAGCAACGCAAATTTTCACACAGGAAATAATGAAAACCCCATTAATGTGCTCCAGCACTCCAAAATGCCCCCTATATATCCAATAGAACATTTCAAAGGTTGTTTTACTCATAAATAAAAACCTATGTTTAACAAAAGTAAATACAACCAAAAATGCATTAATAAAATACGTAAAAAGAAAAAAATAAACCCGCACTTTACCTTGAAGAGGCGATGAGTGTGGCATTAGTGACATGAGGAGGAGAGGGTTAGTTTTATGAAGGAGAATCTCCTTCGATGACAATGTCTGGTCTGTTTTTTTTATTTTTATTGGGGGGGGGGGGGTGTCATTGCGCACTTGTACTGACATCACTAGCATATGGTAGAAGAGCATATCGAAAATTTTTTCTTCAATTCGACAGTTAATTTATCTTTGCGTTTCTTTTAACTACTGTCCCTTCCAATATACTTCTTTGGCACCATGGTAACAGTGTTCAATGTAGTGATTATCACTAAAAAGCACAAACTTAACAACAAACTCAAACGAGATCCATAATCGATGAGAAAGATGCTAATGGACTAGCCCAGCATCCTGCAGCAACTGAGATGACGAAACAATGCTGCATGATCACGTGGAAACGAGTGATCGTTTTGCTTACTTGTGCACGGGGCATCCTCGTCTAATGAGACATTCGTCTTTCAGTGCAGAAAATACTTATATGCAAGTTCCTCATTTAAAGGAATACTCGTCTTGCGAGGTGCCACTGTATTTCAATATATGGGGCATTAAAAAAACTAATGACATCAACTGACCAGCATTGCGCTCGTGTCCTGAGTGGCTTTCCCAAACACCTACATACTGTGAACCATAACGCCTCTATTTAGCTATGATTTATATACATTCTAACAGTTAAAAATGGGAAACTTAGACTTGTATAATAACAGGGCTACTCTAGATCAAGCAGCGATCTAGCGCTCACCATCCGCTGGCTGCTGGAAATTGATGTAGGCATAGCCGAGGGACCTGCGGGTGATGATGTCCCGACACACACGGATGGACATTATGGGTCCTGCAGGGGAGAACTTTTGATATAGCATGGCCTCCGTGACATCGGGATGCAGGTCACCCACATAGAGAGAAGCCAAAGGGTACACCGGCCCACTGCTGTTCATCCTGCAAGCTCTACCAGGGTTCACACACACACACACAAATGAAAGGCCAGACACTGTACACAACCTCGACAGGACGGTTCAATGTTGCACAGCTTCTGTGATTAATATCAAATAAAGGCAAACAGTTATATTAATGCTGGTGTTAAGCATCTGCTTTCCTGGTGTAGTGCACAATTATGTATTTACTTTTTCCTTGCAACTAAGAACTGTGACCTTATAATAAATAAGATAATTAAAATTAAAAATGCAAAACAGTCACATTTACATCCACATTAAAGTAACATGAAGGCGTGAGGGAAGGCCAACATGTAATGCGCATGCGCACTGGCAGACTCCAAAGCTGATCCAAATGCACAACTTCAATGTCTTAAATCTTTCCAATCTTTTACCAAACCTCCAGTGAATTATCTCAGGACTCACTTTCTTAATAAAATATGGCACTTAACGTCAAGTTCGTTAACTCATTTATATTCTGTAACTAGCTAGCATCGGCGGCTAATCTCAAGCTAACTTCCGCTGTTTTGATCGACACAAGGTCACGCGCCACTTAATTTAAAAAATAACGGAAAATATTGCTCTGTAGAATTTTATTATTATTAATATCATCAAATGTTTAATAACGTTTTCTGTAAAAAGACAGTTTTAGAGTTCAAGGCTGAGTCGGGAGAAAAACATTTTTATGGACCTTTGGGTAAATTTTGGTAGCGAACACTATTAACCTGCACTACATCCGAAAACACACGTCTAAACCACACTTTTAAGGACTATCCAACTAAAACACGAAATAAATTTCATCCTAGTTTAAATCCGTCACCTTTTTCCTGTGACAGTAACACAGATAACACTGAAAGCTTTCCTCTCTAGGCCGGCGGTGACTCTGCAGTAAACGTTTTCCGTTGATTATTCTCTTGAAAACACCTGTCAAGTCAATGCGCCGTGACGTCACCGCCAATTAAATCCACTGCCAGTCGCAGTTAGAGCCACAGGTTAGCATATTAGTCCGCGGCGTTAAATAGTTCCATGAATGAGGGTGAAATTACGCATTATAGAGCACGAAGGTTGCATTATTCAATGGAAAAGATGTTTTTGCGTGTTTAAGAGAGAGGAGAAAAAACGAGTCAAGATAATTATAATCCAGTAACATCATTTTCCACTGGAGGGCAGTGCAAACAGCACATGGTTGGTCTAGACTCTAGACTGAGTGCACTATAGACTGTAGGAACCATTACTTCATTTCCTATTAAGTGCACTCTTAAGACAAACCATTACGATTTAGTCTGAGACTTATTCTGAGGATTGCACAAGAGGTTATTCCACCAACTGGCATGTCTGTTAATGGACGTCTACCTATAAGATTTACCTTTAAATCCATCATACATTTATACTATGTATTTTTATTATATTTATAGTGAATATAATGCAGCATGTATATTATTAAACTCTCTTAAGCAGCTAATTGCAAAACACTGCTGATTTTAAACTCCATCACGCCCTCATGGTTATCATGACCTGTCATAATTTGCTTAAGAAATGAGCTGCTTGCTGCCTGTGTGCATGTGAAAGAGAGAGTGAAAGAGAGAGGTGCATCATATAAATAAATACACATTTTATACTGATGTTCGGTTTTCAGACATTTACTTTATGAAATGGTCCATTGACCATGTGTCTGAACAGGGCTTTCAGTGAATAATCGCAGCACTGAAACCAAGAATCCAAGCTGAGAGGCAGAGCATCACAGGTCCCCAAAAAGAAACAAACAAACAAAAAAAAAAACCCATACAAAACTCAAGAAATTACAGTGTTTGGTGAAAATAAACTGCCAGTTTAATAACCATACAATAAAACCTGCAAATACCATGACGAATTACACTAAAAAAAAATATCCGTAACAAAAAATAAGGATGAAAATGCACAACCAGCTAAGGTGGAAAAATGGGGCAAAAAGGAATCATTAAGGAAGGACTTTTAGAGTTTATAACCCCCGACTCCAAAACACACACGCACACACTCACATGATTGACAACTCGGTCACACTATCATTTGCTCATTCACTCTCTCTCATGCACACTCATTCACTCACTCAAGCACTTAACAAAAATGGATCTGATATTCAGTACAACCGTGTTTAATTTCACAAATAAAATGAGCGGACCTGCTGAAAAGGGCTTATCACCCTGCAATCCCTCCCTCCCGCCCTCAAAATCCCTGCTGCCATAGCCTGAGCAAGAGGCTTCAGTGTGTGTTTTGCTTCGGGTGCGTCTCGGGGTGATCGAATGGGAGGGTGGGTACAGGGAGCGGGATGCTGATGGAAAAAGGTTTGATGATGGAAAGCAGGATGGGGGTGAATTTGGAGGAAGCCATTTGTGTATTTGTTTTAAGTAAGATTGGAGAGGGGTGTGTGCGGGTGTCTGGAGATCAGTGTGGCTTCTCTAGTTCTCTCCCTCGCCTGCCTCTGCCTCATCACCCTGGTTTTCCGACGTCCACAGCTACAGAAACGACAAGAAAACAAATTATGAAATGCTTCAACACAGCTAGCTAAACTGGAAATATAACAAAGATTAAGCAACTCACGGTAAGATTGTCCCTTAGTAACTGCATGATCAAGGTGCTGTCTTTGTAGGAATCCTCGTTTAAGGTGTCGAGCTCAGCGATGGCTTCATCGAAGGCCTGAAAGAGAAAAGAAAAACATTTCTTTACAAAAGAATTCTGTTGGAATTGTTGAGAAATTAACATGCGTGGCATGAAATCTAACCGTCTTGGCAAGGTTGCAGGCCTTCTCTGGCGAGTTCAAGATCTCGTAGAAGAAGACAGAGAAGTTGAGAGCCAGACCGAGCCGGATGGGGTGTGTGGGCTGCATGTCTTTCTTGCTGATCTCGAAAGCATCCTGGTAGGCCTTTTGAGAGTTGTCGACCGTAGCTGCATGAAGAATATCGAAATTTTCACAACGTCTAAACTGGAAACTACATCAATTATTTCGGGTCACCAGGAAGTGCTCATCTTACTGTGCTTGGAGTCCCCAGATGCAACCTCAGACAGGTATCTATAATAATCGCCTTTCATCTTCAGGTAGAACACCTTGCTCTCAGCCTGAGTGGCATTGGGAATGAGATACTTTTCCAGGAGACCCTAAAGAGAACACGTACCAAATTCCAATGATTACATCATTCAGATAAGACAAATCTTTTACCCCTTGCAATAATATCAAGATAAAGATTGCTGCTGAGTGAGTGATGACCAGCTTTACCAGAACATCATTGCAGATTTCCTGCAGCTCAGACTCGATCTTCTCGCGGTACTCGCGCGCCATATTCTGCTTCTTCTCATTGGACTCGGTCTTCTGCTCGATGCTGGAGATGACACGCCAGGAGGAGCGGCGTGCACCAACCACGTTCTTGTAAGCCACAGACAGCAGGTTGCGCTCTTCGTTGGACAGCTCGCCGCCGCCCTCGGTCACTTGCTTCATGGCGTTGGCCATGTCATCGTAGCGCTCGGCCTGCTCGGCCAGCTTGGCTTTCTGCACCAAATCGCTCTTGTCCATTGTCAGACTGCGTGAGGCAGAGACAGAACCGGCATTAGAACCGATAAGATTTCAGCTTCTCGCCAAATTGGGTGAAAGGAATCCACCACCACAACCCCACTTCAGCTAGTTTATACTGCTCAGTACTTTAAAGCTGGAGAGGTCCATCTAGTGGTGGTTTTGTGAAAGCAAGGTCAATTTTAGATTACAGGTTTGGCCTTTGATGGAGATCGAGAGCTCAGCCTGAGAAAGATGAATGTCTGTCTATTTCTTACTAATGCTTAAAGAAGTGGCACCAAATAAATAAATAAATAAATAAGGTTTGAGGTGTTGTCTTTCATACACACTTCCTGGTTGGAGATCTTCAAGCTTGGAACACTTATTTTAAATATTTTAAATAAAATAACACGTTCAAACATGTCAGACTATTTTATTTAATCAGCAAAAATATTTTAAATAAATAACAATTTAAAAAAAAAGAACAAAGAATTAAGGACAACCTGATTTGCGCTGTTAAGGTTGAACTGCTTCATAAAGCAACCACTAAGATGAACTAATTAGGACGCGACCCACTTATGATCCGTTTTACTCGGTTCCTTTTCCCCTCTTGGCTCTTGAACATGAGCAGGATGGAGCGCCCTGCACACCTTCACAGGATATCAGCAGCTCCAAATGTGACATGAGGAGCTAGCAATCCGACCCCTAATCCTCCACAAACCGCCCCATCGACCGACCCAACAGCCCCATCACCATCCCACCGTGGCTTCGTGGTGCGATTATTGTGTGTGTAGTCTGGTTTCGAGAGCACAAAAACGATTTAGTCGAGTCGTGACGTTAATCCCAAAGGCCCGAGTCTCAGTGATGCACTAGATCCACAGCCTAGTTAGCTACAATGACGTTAGCAAGCTAATCGCAGTTAGCAACTTAACGAGGTTTAATGAGGAAAAAAATAGGCAGAAATGTCAAGAAACGCGGTCTGTTTTTGTTATATTCTCAATATATATTCTTATCAAGTCGTCTTATGCCGTTTCTGGAAATATTTTCACCCTCTAATGGCGACATTTTCCATTGCGGTATTTCACTGATGGAGAAAGACCGAGGCCTGGCTGGCTTTTGACGCGCTCGGCTTGTCGGAATAAGCTAGCAAGCTAATCAAAAAAACTAGACCGAATCGCAAATGTTTCCGTATTAAGCAAACAATCCACTCGATATCGTACACATTGTGCTGACCCATCCTCGGAAATAAGGCGTTTATACACCGAGCAGGAAGCCATTTTGTATTCAGCCCTCGTTTTGTCTTGTCGCTAGCAAAAGGAAGCTAGCTAGTCATTTAGCGCTCTTTGCTAGTCAATGCTAACGTCCGCTATTCTGTCCTTTTTTTTCTAACTCAGACATCCACAATATAAGTCACCAAACACAAACTGAATGTTATTGTCGCGTAAGAGCGAACAAACTTACGGTTTAAATAGGTTTTAGTCCCGCTTTTTCTCTGTGAAAGCTCCGGTTGGAGTGTCCGTCCTCCTCTCGTTCTTCTGTCTCTGGGCTGTACCACTTCCGCTAAAGTTGACACATCCGCTTCCTATAAACTGGGCCAGCCCTGCTTTATCGTCGGGTTCTTTCCCCCCTCCCTCGAAACCAAAGTATTATATATATTTTTATTCGATATTTCTTAAAACGTCTGTGTGTGTGTGTATAATTCCAATCATTATTGTGTGGTGCATCACGTGACGTCGTGTATTATCAAGGTTTTCATGTCCTGAGCCAGAATTTGCATTGAGTACACACCCTGGATCTCCTCTCAGAGAACACACACACACACACACACACACACACACACACACACACAGTCCATGAGGACAGGAACACACGTTACTGCACATTCCACTGTGGTGGTGGTGTTCTTTAGGACATTTAGAGGTCAGTCTGTATATAAAACGACAATAAAAAGAAGTGTACACACTAAAAGACTTTGTAAAATACAGTTTATTAGGTTCACACCGAGATATTACATATTAACACAAGCACGTGTATGTTTGAACTGGTCATCCTGGTCTGTCTGACCCCGCCGAGCCGCTCACCGAGTGTCGATATCGTGTTTACTGTTGGAGTTGTTCGTAATGTCCGAAATCATTCTCTTTTAACCGAAGCAGAATGCACCTTTATACAAAGACGACGACAGACTGGATGCAAATTCTTTTCGGAGGTGATCGTGCTTCAGGTTTATTTTGGTGGCCTGTAGGCAATCTTCCTGCTCTTCAGTACAGACCATCGGTGCCTCTTCAGATAGTACACCAGCGGGATGAGGACCGCAGAGCCCATAAGCAGCTGGAATTGGAAAAAAAGTTTAAAAAAAGATCATACGCAAACCCAGTGCTCAGGTAAACATACAAAAAACAATTCATTTAAAAATTATTGGTATCCTACAAAAACAAAAAACGGTAGCTTACAGAGATCATCCATCAATTTACTCAATCGTATAGTCCTACTAGGGACGTGAGAAGGCTGGAGCCTATGTCAGTTAGCCTAATGTGCATGTTTTTGACTGTCAGAGGAAACCGGAGTACCCGGAGGCAACCCATGAAAGTATGGGACGAACATGCAACTCCACACAGAAACGGCCAAGCCAAACCAGGGACTCGAACCCAAGATCTTCTTGCTGTGATGCAGACATGCTAGCCACTACGCGACCGTGCTTCCCGAATGATTACAAACAATCCCTCCCCCACCCCTTTTTAAATCTCAAACAACTAAAGAAAATCAGCTTTTCCTTTCACATCTTCCTCAAAATAACTTCAAACATTATTTTCTCTCAACATGTGTGGGAACAGAATACTTGTTTCATAAAACTATTCTCCAGTTTTCTCTTATGTAGGAACAGGAAGTTGCATACCCCTGTGTCACCATCATAGTTAAAATCAAGTAGCTTTTCTTACAGATAATTTGTGACTTGTTTAAATTTGATCGAAGATATTTTATAATATATACACAATTAAAAAGCAACCAATAATATTAGTAACATTTAAACACTACTGGAGTTACCGTGTTTCCCCGATAATAAGACCTACCCTTACTTCAGCAGAACGGTCCAAAATAAGCCCTACCCCGAAAATAA
>JAOUQZ010000034.1:5525516-5538758 GCA_028564935.1 Neosilurus hyrtlii
AAAATAAGCCCTATGGTGTTTTTTGAACCGAAAAAAAAAAATAAGACAGTGTCTTATTATCGGGGAAACACGGTACTTGCAAAAGTCCCTCAGAATCAGTCTTTAACTCCCTTCTATTAAGGGTATAATAGGCATCAAGAGTTTTACCTTAAGACCCATTTTTTTCCTCTGGTCATGTTCTGGTTCGGCCGCCCAGCGCAAAAAAGTGCACACGTCTTTAGCCACCTGGCTCATTGTGGCTGGCGTGCCTGAAAGAGAACAAAAGCCCTTTCAATCCTTGTGAAATTGTACTGTCAGAGATAAAAGCTGTCATCGATAAGCTGTAAATTTCTAGTCATCAATACATGTATGACACACAATCAAGGAAGCAATTAAATTATTACTATTAAAAGGTAAACTCTGTTGGGATTTTACACCCGAGCCTGCTGGCTCCTCACATCTGGAGCTTATGCTGGTGTCTGTAGCGTGAAGCGACTAGGAGTTCTCTTCCTCCTGGGTGGGACACTAGTCCGTCGCAGGTTACCTTCCCAGGATTATTACCGCTACCAGTATATACACTCTATGCTGGGTGGACAGAGGCATACTTGTAGTTGCATTGCTTGGTGGGGGGTTTAAACACAATCTCATCATGAGCCCAACACCATAGCCACTACACCACCGGCCCCACATTATTATTAAAAGACACAGTATTAAAAGTAAAGCCTTCACAGAAATAAAACTAGCAAAAATTCCATTGTAAAGGACTGCAGTAACTGTTGGTTTATTTGTGGAAATAAGAGGCTGATCGTGTGTTAATTCCAAATATTGGAAAAATACACTTGATAGGACGACTCGTGATAACACAGGTAGGAAATCTAACTAGTTCTTTAAATAAAACAGCTTTCACACGGTCTTTCCTCTCCAGATTAAGCCTGGAAGTAAACCAAACTGGCACCATTCCTATGTTGTGAAGAACTTCCTTCATCCTCTGCCTGGAGAACACTCACCATCTTCATACTCCAAGATCTCATTGTAGATGGGCGGCGCCATGCCGATAGCCTGGCCAGGAAAGAAGGGGTTGTAATAGAGTCCCTCCCTTAGAGAGACACCAGCAGGGGGATCACAATAACCAGTCAACAGCGAGAAAACATAGTCCTCTCCACCATGCCTGCAGTGAACAAACATCTGCATTATTAATTTGACCATACACAAAAAAAATCAAACCCAATTCACCTATAAACACAAGTTACAGTACGGTCTTGGCTAAAATAAGACATGAGGGACACGAGTAATGAACGAGACATGTCTTTCTAACTAACAAAGTAATATTACCTTTCATTTCCATGCATGCACAAAGTGACAGAGTTAATCGTAACACTGTGTTAAAGGTCAGTGGGTCAAACAGCTGAATGTGACCGAGGTCTGAGTATAGAGGTGGAGGGTAAAATATGGTCATGTACTGTGGTGCAAAGATGTGAGTTGTGTGCACTGAGCAGGCAAAGGGTTAGTGTTACCTGGCATTAACAATGTAGCTGAGGTCAGGGGGAAGAGCTCCGTTGTTTGCAGCACGGGCCGCTTCTGGGTTGCTGTACGGCTTGGGGAAGTAATCAGACAGTTTCCCAGGACGAGTGAACATCTCTCCAGTTTCATCTGGACCATCTACTACCTCGATCTGTGAGAGTTGATAAAAGGAATTACTGATGACTCTTGAATGGAATAAACAAATCCAAAGGTAAAGTCGTTTCATTGGTTGGAAAGCTATTTATACCGGAGTACTGTTTAGTTCCGGAAATCTGATTGGTGTGGATTGACTGAATGCAGCAGGGGTGGAATTTAGCAAAACTAAGCTACTGGCCAACAGGACTAGTGAAATTATGAAACTCCTAGTCCTCCTTCACATTTACTGGTCAGGAACACTATACCTTCTTTGTCTATTGGATTTGTCAGGTCGCCAGCAGGATGACTTGCTAGCTAATTTCAGTCGCCCTACAGATTTCTGACTCGCCACAGCCCAGCGGGCTGGTGTTAATTTCCACCCCTGCTGCAGTATTCACCAACCATGTTCCTCGGGATCTACCCCCATTGAAGGCTTTAATTTTAACCATAATCATGTCCAGCTGACCATCTAATTGTTGCCTTAAGAAGTTCTTCTTCAACTGTGTTAAATTCTGAGTGGAGAGAAAACCTGCAGGAAGTGGATCTCCAGGAACAGGGTTGGTGATCACTGATTTATTGGATGTATGCACATGGAGGCTTGTTCTCTGAATAGAAACGTCCTAAAAAGCGAATCATGTATCCATTGTGGCAAGCATTCAATTTGCCAAGTATGCCTGTTAATCGTTGTCTATTTTATCGAAAAAACTATAAGTACACACTTCGTATCCAAACCAACTACCTCAGAAATAAACCTCAAACACCCTTATAACTAAACTCACCTCCTCAGCAAGGGCCTTGGCCTCTTCTTCAGTGTGCGACACTCCAACCAGGTTTCGGAAGGCCAGGTACTCCATACTATGACAGGCCGAACATACCTGCTTGTACACCTGATAGCCACGTCGAATACTGTCAAGGTGAAGAAACAATTCATATGGCGTGGAAAACAACATTAGTAATAATAAGATGGCTGTCATACTGGCGTCATAGAGAAATTCAAGAAAGCGCAAGAGCACCTTGCATGATCTAAAGCAGACAGCATGCCACCATGGCTCCATGGATAAGATGGCGGATGGAGCTCTAGGTCAGAGGCTTTCACGGACTGGTGTAAAATCAGTGCGAGTCCGGCTCCTCCCGCTGTCAACACACCCAGAGTAGAGATCGCGGCTTTCCTTCCCTTGGACAGAGTGGCAAAGGATACATTTGCCTAGAAATCAGAGAAAAATGAATTTAGTGTTCATTTATCTTAAGCAACCGTGTTATACTAGTCAGATTCCTAGTGGCTCTGGAAACATTATACACGAGGTGACGATACAACATAAACGGCACACCACTACACACACACAGACATCTTCCAACAACTTGGCTAAGCCAACAGAACTACCTGCATGATTACATACAATGAGAGGAAGGCAGAGATCATGCGAAAAACAAACCGTAACCTCGGTTTAAACTAGAGACTCTTTATCGTGCCGTCCCGCTATGAACTTTATTACAATATTTTATTCTGATAACATAATTTACACACAGTATGATCATTAACCTTCTGTTTCTGACAGAATCCATCCATCCCGTGACCACTGAGCCAAGATCACGAAGTGGTTTTAAAGCAAAACGGAGGTTTCAACCCTGATAAGAGTTGTTTTAGAGTTAGACTCAGGCTTAACCAAGGTCAAAGCTTGACATGCATGCAGAGCTTAATGCAGGTCAGACAGCAAACCTGGATATCCAGACAACTTACCAAGCATGTAGGTTTATAGTATATCCTGTGAGAGTACAATGAATGCTGTGGATTGTTTGTACCTAAGTTTAAACTACATTATATTTAGTTTATACAGGAATTATTTGACAACAACAGCTCGTGCACACCCTGGAGCATGAAAGCAACCTCAATTCACTTGAGGTAATCAATCCTAAACAAAAATGAATGAACTTTGAAAATGTCAGCGTCTCCTATGGAAAGGGACATCAACGGCAAATCAAATACAATGAAAAATTAAAAAAATAAAACCCCGGCGTGAAAAAAAACCTGGTTTATTTTCGATATTACAAGTAAATAACCCAATGTTTTTGCTAGCAACGACCTGGTGAGTAAAACAGTTTAGCATGGCTAACATGACCTTGTGCATTATGTCACAGCTGGTTAGCAATGCTAAAGCTAAGCCTACACTGAAATAACCGTTTCCACGGTTTAATCTTAGTTGTTATCTGTTTGTTGAAATCACTTGACTCACTCGAGAAAACTGAGCCGGGTGTTTTGAGTGAAGTAAAGCTCTCCCGGTAGCTCGCCACACACACAACCGGAGCGCCGCCATTTTTGCTCCAACACCGACCAGTGTGATCGCTTTCACTCTGCGCATGCGCATTCGGCACCACTTCTTCGTGGTTCATGGCGGATTCTCACACCATGTGTTTTTTTTTTTTTTGGACTGATGTGAATGCATCATGTGCAGCAGTGTTCATGGGGTTAATTTTTTTATATATATTTATTACCTTCGCCTCCCTTATGTATTCTCCAGTGTCTGTTTATTCACAAAAACTACTAATCTGATCTTCACCAGCCCTGGTGGAGGGACGGGGAGGCCTGGCTAGAACCCAGAACATTTTGGAGTGGATCCGGATCATGATTTGGATCCAGGAATTTATGAAAGGCTTTTTAACAAGCATTTACTAAAAGGTGTTTTTTTGTTTGTTTGTTTGTTTGTTTTTTCCTCTGTTAGCAAGATGACACATAAACGAGTGATCTGATTTTAACCAAACTTGGTGGCGGGGTGGGGTCTGGGCCTGGAAAAAAAATCCCACAATTTTTTGATCTATTATTGGGATCATGTTGGGGAAAAAAATTCAGATGCCCCACCCCCTCCAAAAAATAAAAAATCCTTATCCTTAACGTGGGCAGCGCCCACTATTCCTTGGTAAAAGGAGGGACCAGTCTAGCACTGCACCATGTTCCCTTCAATCCTCTAGCACTGTTGGACTGGACTCTCTTTCTATCAAGGGACAAGGAAAACATGCATCTAAACTCTGCTCTGCTCTAGCACCAAGGTGATGGAATGAATTCCTCTAGATGTTCGGACAGCTGAGTCTTCAAACGACAACTGAAAACCTACCTTTTTCGGAAGTACCTGGATTGGCACTATATATATATATATATATCACATATATATCATACACACTCATGACTGATGGTATACTTAGTCTTTGTGCTATTGAACCAGTATCAGTATACAGGGAGTTTCATCGCCTAAATGTTGCTCGCTGATTGTTTACTTGTGCTGGACAACCTGATCCAATGAGTTCACGTTACTTCCGGGAAAAAATGGTTGTTCCGCACTGGATCATCCCCGCTAGTAATATACTGGATAAAACTGTCCAGTATAGTACTTTTTATGGTAAAAATATTTTTAAATAAGCATGCAATACATTATGCACAAATTATGCTGTAAGGATGACCAATACCGGTACTCTTTAAGAGATCTCAGCACTCGTCGAAAGTGAATCTTAGTCAAAAAATTATATTAGAATCCATCTGTGAACAAAATCTTGGACTAGATGTTATTTTAATTAATTTATGGGTGGTTATTTGGGGGGGGAAAGTCTTAGAATGATGTTATCAATATCCAATTTTTATTTATTATTTTTTAAATAGTATTGTACAGGCAATAATTTTAATCTAAGCATTTTGACACATCCTACACAAATTTGCCAATAAACAGCATGAACGCATCAAAATCCTATGTTTGTGCACGTTAATTTGGGCCTTGATGACATCGTTGAGATCATCATTAAATCATTAAAACAGAAGCTATGGGCCTATAAATTTTGCAAACAGGAAGAAATTATTGCAGAGATTTGAGTGTGATTAACTTTAAATAAGTGCTGTCTTTTCCTTTAACTATGACATGGATGTTGAAACCAGATGGGCTGAAAATTTGAACACTGAGATAAAACAATTATTCCCCTCATGCCCAAGTGGATGGCTCTGAATTACATCTCAGAAACTATTCAGCAACATCCAAAGTTGCCATGAGATTGCAAACCAGTTAGTTTATACCATTCGTGTGTAGTACTAATACTAATACTAGTATCAACTCATACAAATGATCAATGACTCAAGTCACTTACTTGTTTGGAAAGCTGTTTATACCAAAGCACTGTTTAGTTCTGGAGATCTGACTGGTCAGAAGGTGTGGATTCATTTACTGCAATATTCACCGGCCATGTTCCTGGAGATCTACCCTCCTGAAGGCTTAGCTTTAACCATAATCATGTCCACCTGACCATCTTAGATTCTGAGTGGAGAGAAAACCTGCAGAGAGGTGGATCTCCAGGAACAGGGTTGGTGATCACAGACTTATTGGACATATGCACATGGAAGTATGTTCTCTGCATAAAAACGTCCTGAAAATCTAATCTTTTATACATTGGGCATCCAATTTGCCAAATTCACACCATTCCTGTATAGTGTATACTAATATACACTTACAATAGTAAACGATTAATTAAATAGTAATTTGTGTTTGTCATTGTAACTCAGTGGTTAGCAATGTCACTGAGATTTGGGGTTTGCATTTCCTGTGCCTGCCTGGGTTTCCTCCAAACAAATAGATGTCCTGTTTAAGGTATACCTCTCCTTTTACCTGAAGTGGAAACCATGACCTTGTGTAAGGGGTGGATAACGGATGGACGGTGTTTGTAATATTACAGTCCAACTGGTCCTGACTGAAAACACCATCGTTGTAATTATGAAAATAAATGGTTAATAGGGGAGCTAAATTTCTACAGGGCAAGAAAAATAAACAAATCCAAGCCAATCTCACCATCAATCACTTTGCCAAGTTAGAGTTTGATATTTCTAAAGTGTCTTGATTGCATCATTAAGTATTGGTGTCTAAAATCCCACCCATGACTTGTTGAAGCCACTACAGCTGCTTGAGATCCACAATGAAGTACAGTATACACTCAGATCCAGTTGTAGAGCAAATTTTTAATAAAAAAAACAATTTTAAAGTGACACCCATTTGAAACACTGCAGTGTAATATCTCCTGGCCCAATTTTTCATAATACAACCTACACAATCACTCCACGCCGTTAAACAATTTGATATTGTGCACAGTTGTTCTGTTCATTAGAGATGTTCAAAACTAATATGTGGATGTCACCTTCATTAAATTGTGTGGAAAATTTTTTTACCTAGCAATATCCTAAGCACAACAGTCACCATCCAGAGTCTGAGACTCCGAGCGGGGTTTTAGTCACAGAGGTAACAGAGCTTTTTCAATTCTCAATTCTGAAGCAAAACACTTAATGGAATTAATATAAAGCCTGTTAGACAAAAAGCCAGTAACAATGACTGTGGTGTGTATCTGGGTTTTAAAAGCAGGAGCTGACAGCACACAGGTCACCAAGATTCCCTCCTGCATGAAAAAAAACAAACATCTAAACAGTAGAACAAACTCTGCTACCAATGTGTAATTTAAAAATGAGTCTGAAATGCTCTGGCCCCTTTCCCTGCTTCTCACACTACTCTGTTTAATCAAAAGCTGCAACCTTCTGAGAAAGAGACAGAGCAGCTCAAGCTGTCCAGCCCTCCTGCTTATTGTACTTTTAATGTTCTCTTTTTGATTACAACAACAAAAAAAATCCACTCTAAACTTTTCCACCAGTTCACTCCAAAAGTCCATGACTGAGAATAAACTAGCACTGAGCAGTTGAAGTGGCTGTATGGGGCAGCGCAGGGTTTGGTAATGGAAAGGAGAATCATAAAGAGTAGAGGTTGTGTCGTTAGTTGGCTTTGGCGCGGAGTTGCGCTCTTTTGCCCGTGACAGCCTGGAAGCCTGTTTTAATGCTGGCCACAGAACAGCGCGAGTGACACGTCTCGCACTGCAGGAAGTACAGCCGAGTGTCCTTCTGCAGGATGGTATCCGGGGACCGGCACGTGTGACAGGTCACATATTCCTCTGTAAAAGTGAAACGGAGAAGAAAAATAAATAATCAGATATCAGTTATCACAGGAAATAAGTCAGCATGATTAGTTTTAACATCCAGAGACTGCATTAGGAGTATATAGAGCTCAGGACTGGAAGAAATATTAAGACAGTGTGTGGCACTCACTATGCTGGATGCATTACCCAAGTCAGACCTATGATTAAAATGAGCCACCTTGTTAGTGAACATGTAAATGGAAAAATCTGGAACGACATTACCACAAACACATATCTAATCACTACTTCCTGTGCAAAAAGATTATATTATACATTCTCATACCAGAAGTCCTTATAATAATTTAGGTCTTTCTGATGACAAAGTGGCAGCCAAGTCGATTTGCTGTACTGAAGGCGTACAGTTTACTATAGAGCTACATCTAATAACGTGAACAGCTCCTTTTTCTATAAATAACAATTATTCTTTATTCAACGGTGAGGTGGATATCGATAAATAGTCCAAGAGAGTATGCTAAAGTTGAGACTGCTAAAAAGTCAAACTTAAACAAGACTGATTGATAGCGAATCATTCAAAGAGCACCATTCATGGATAGATTATATGATCAGGCATTCATTAATCTTATCAGAGGCAACAGGTCTAGGAGGGGAAACCCAGGCATCCCTACCCCCAGCAACACTCTCCAGCTCCTTCTGGAGCTCCCAAGACGTTCCCAGGCTTAACAGGATATATAGTCCATGCAGCGAGTTCTGGATCTGCTCATAACACCTCTAACTGGAGACAACCAGGAAGCTTTCTAATGAAATCCCTGAACCACCTTAGCTGACTCTTTTCGATGCCTAACACCAAGCCCAGACACCTAGCAAAAGAAACTTGTTCAGTCGATTGTATTCCGCTACAATTTCAACGAGTGACTAAGCGAAATCCTAGACAGTTTAATGTCTACCATAT
This sequence comes from Neosilurus hyrtlii, assembly GCA_028564935.1. NCBI lineage: Eukaryota > Metazoa > Chordata > Actinopteri > Siluriformes > Plotosidae > Neosilurus > Neosilurus hyrtlii. The sequence continues at coordinate 5,534,044 of JAOUQZ010000034.1, forward strand.
AATGCACTGAGCCAAAAATATATGGTGTAGATCCTATTACACCCTATCCTATGAGGTTATATACACCTTTTGCAATTTGAGCTTTCACAGAAACTAGAAACAAGATTGGGAGCACAGGATCACACATGCGACAGCGTGAGAGTAACTGGAAAAAGTATGTCTATTGTCTTTATAGAGCAAAACACCACATAATACCCCAGTGTCTGAAATAAATTCCGCCACTACGGGCAATTCTCACATTCATTTAAAATGAGGGCTTTCTTCGTCTTATTGGGGGGAAACAACTGCCTATGAGTGTTGTCACGGTAGCCACTGAGTAGACTCATTATTATAAGGACTTATTTATAAGGGAAGTAGTAATGACAGTGTTGTGCACTGGCCTTTTTGTTTGCAGTAGCACACACTCCCAGTTCATTTTCGGCCTGTAAAACCAATAAAATCTTTTATTTTATTAAGAACACTAATGATAAGAAATCTAACTTGGATTAGCTGCATGGGTGGATAGTTAGCCAGAACAACTCATATACAGGCTGATCTAAATGGTAACATGTTTCTATACAAAAAGAACACAGATTATTAGCACAGCTTTGGCATTTGGGCAGCAAAATGATCCAGAGTTTGTATGCTTTGCAAAGATTCCTTCCATGTATTCAAGTAGAACGTCCCACAAACTCATGCAGTATCGATATTTGACTGTGACTCACTGATGTATCTTCTCAAGACGTTTTCTATTTGTTTTTGCTGGAACCGGCCTTTAATCACCAGCTGGTTATTTCCATCTATGGAACCGCTGCAAAAACATTATTTATGTTAACACCAAGCATTACAGTGGAATGAAAAGCAGGAAGCTTGACACATCGTGCATTACTAGCGTTTACCTCGTTCCCAATTCAGCTAATAAGAAAGCCAAGAGATGTTTTGGCTGTCGATGCAACCTGACACAGAAACAAATGTTTGTATCAGTCATAGCAAGAAAGACACGAAAAAATTCTCTACTAGGAGCCATGTGATGTGTTCTTACAGTTTGCAGATGTCAGTGAAGTTGACGAAGGATGTCTTCTTTGTTCCCACTCGTACCACTTGAGGAGGCTTCATGACAAATTTCCTCTTCTCTCCTGCCACCATGTCGGGATTCTTCTCTCTCATGATGTTAAAGACGCGACTTAGCAGCTGTTGACATACAGATATTTTCAGTTGGCCATGAGGGATAAAAGGATTCCGTCAAACTGCCCGTGTGGAGTCGAACTCTCAAGGTGCAGTCTGTAAGAATCACACCTTAAAGCAGGTATGAAAGTAATTCACACAACCAAAAGCATTTTGATTAAATGATTCGGGTCTGGAATTACAGCACAGCTGAGAAACTGAGCTAAAGAACAGAAATACAAACTGCATGTGCTTTGGATATCTGAGGCGGGTGGGGGTGTACCAAACAAAAATTCTAAATAAAAAGCATATTAGTAAATACCACAATCTGATCCATCCCGTATGTGGAGATTTAAATAATAATACAAAAACTCTGCAGAGGTTAAAAGATGACAATATATTACTTTCCTTTAAATAAGTTCCCATATAGTATATACCCAAACCCTTATTCACCTCAGATACGACGGGGTCCATAAAATGAACAGAACATCTCCGGTACTAATCAGTGACATTTACTTTGCCTTTGGCGCATTAGCATAACTTATTCTAGTTCATTCTAGAATATTTTTTACGCACTGTCTGTACACTGGTTTTTGTGATTTCTCTTTACCATTAGTGGAATTTTGACCAATAGTGAAAAAAAATTCATACTCATGCAAGTAGTCATGAATACAATTTAACAATAAAGGTCAACTCACATAAGCGATTTAGCCGCAAAATCATTTTTGGGTCGTTTTCCGTTTTGGCTTGCTGGGGAAAAAAATGTGCGGTCTCGTCGAATAAAGATAATCATTAAGGATCTGTATCCCTGCACTGGCTGATGTGCCATGTATTGTATCGAACGTGCCCTTAAAATGTAAATAAAACTAATTCCAAGTGATTTTTTTCTTGGTGAATTTTTATGCTTTTTCCTCTGTATATTTTTCATGTAACCTCCATTTGATTGTCTCAAGTCGTTGGTTCGGTTGAATTAGTTGTGTATTCCAAAATGAGATGCTCAGCTTTGGTTTATAGTTTGGTTTGGTAAATGGAACAGATCGGAGAAACGCGTTCCTCTGTGTAAAGCAGCTTGAGCAGTAAGTACACTGACACCGGAATACATGGCCAGAGGCACAAACGAAAGTGTAAATAGATGGGCAACGGACTCATACCGGTGACCTCTTTATAGAAGGTGCGGATTCGCGAGACCTGTGCATCAATCTCAAATAAGTCATGCTGTATGAAAACTGTTCACATACTGCCATCGTTTACAAAAAGGTCAACATCAACTCATCTGGCACTATCAAATCTACTGGCTACATTAATGCACACGAACAAGGAGGATGTGTTTAGGTGTGTACCTCGTCATACGTGTAGTCTCTCTCTGAGCCTGCCCAAGCCGGGCCAGTCTGAGAGCTGAACGTGATGCCATCTGCATTTTTACTCTCATCATCCTCCAGAGCTGGAAATAATGTTTTAAATATACCATGAATACCAAAATACAGACTTATGAGAAATCTTTCCTGCCACCTTTTTAGGACCTAAACTAATAATGCTGACAAGGATAAAAATGAAATAATTCCAGCTATATGTAACATTTGGTAAACAAAAATTGTGGTATTTTTTCTGGCAGTCAGTGAACACATGCAGATGCTCTGACTTTACTCACCATCTTCTTTCTCAGCTACATCGCCATCTTCTACAAACTCCACCTTCTTGGCTTTCTTCTTCTTGGCCGGCAACATGAGGTCCAGGTCATCATCTTCCATCACTTCAGGCTGCTCACCTTCAATCTTCAGCTCCTGGTTATCCAAATAAAACAAAACAAACAAACAAACAAAACAAAACAAAAAAAAAAACACTTTATTAATAGATCAGTGCACGCACAGAGCTAACGTGTGGGTGGTCCCTTGAGTCGTCGTCATCCACCCTTTCAGGTTTGTATCAGGCTTTGAGTCACTGGCTTATGAAGTCATTAAATGAAGCTTCACTACAACATTATCTTATACACCCTGACATGAATGGATTCATTTGGGATTATATGTTTAAATGTGTTATAAGGTTTAAATACGGACAAGACAATAACTAACCTTCATGCCTTCTTCTATGTCGTTGTCAAACACCTTCTTAGGCTTCTTTTTCTTTTTCTTTTGATTGAAGAAATTTAAATCGTCCAAGTCATCCGTGGTCTCTGTGGAGGAGCAAACACATTCCCATCATTAATCCCATCACAAAGAATCATCATAGATTCCTGAACAGAAATAGACAGCAACAACTCAGAAAACAGTTACACTCTTGGGAACACAGGTCCTGATTCTTAACCGTATCCTGCTTAAAGCGTGTGTACGCTACATTCCTAATACAAATGTACAAGAGGATAGCGAGCAGTTGCAGGATCAGTGAACAACACAGGGTACAGTATTTTAGCTTTTCCACCTTTCTTCTTCCCCTCCTCTTCCTCAGGCTCAACCTCGCGCTCCTCGCCTGCCTCAGGTTCGGCTTCACGGGGCTCGGCCTGCTGCGTCTCCTCGCTGAGTCCATCTCCTTCTTCATCGAGCATAAAGGGCTTCTTCTTCTTCTTCTTTTTCTTGGTCGTGGTCGGGTCGAATAAGATCTGTGAGAGAATAGAGAGGTGTGTAATTTCTGCATTTATAGATATTTACCTGATATCAGGGCTCTGGATACTGACTCTGGGCTTATATGTTTTAATTCACTTATATAAAGAACAAGGAACAACTGGGATTTGGCCAGCACTATTGAAAAACAGTTCATGTACATGTTAGTACTGGTGTGTGAGTGTGAGGTATAAAGACAACGAGGATGCTACCCACTGAAAAACAGCTTCTATCATGGTACTTCAATAAGGGCTGAAACTAAGCACGTGTTACATGAAGGAACACAAAACCAGGTGTAAATATTGTGTCAGCAGTGTAAAGACCACATTATAAACAAACTACTTATTTATTTAAGACAGAGGCTCGAGAAAAATGAGATCCATTTGTTAGCATAGAGCTAATAAACGCAGCTCACTGTGCGTTAGCAGTTAGCTCTCGTGCTAGCTAGCTACCTGACAAGGCCCAAAGTCATGCTAAAAACCCATTCGTGTCTGTTTCACTGAACACCGACCATAAAGAGCGATAAACAGACTTATTTCAACTCACCTCGTCTTCTGACATAGTGGCTGTACCAAAGTGTGGTGTTCAAAAACGCCTAAGAGCCAACAAGCAAGCTATATGGAACAGAACCTCTTCACCATAAGTGTCTTGCATCAGCTAATGGAGCCCCAGCGCGCATGCGTACTTCCGGCGTGTGATGATGACGCCAGACAAAAAAACGTGGTTAGCGCCCATGTTTTATTCCTACCCGTATTCTGACCAATCCGCCACCGCCCTTCTGGGCTGATTTGGAAAGGCTTGGTGTTGCATTCAGTTCAAAGGTTTAAAATCACTGATAAGCTTGGAAAGGCTACACACACACACACACACACACACACACACACACACACACAAATATTTATATTCATTCATTCATTCATCTTCTGAACCGCTTATTCCTAATTAGGGTCGCGGGGAGGCTGGCGCCCATCTCAGCTG
>JAOUQZ010000034.1:5586512-5602907 GCA_028564935.1 Neosilurus hyrtlii
TTAGCTCTACTCCGACGTATCGAGCACTGTTTTACGGAAAATCGACTCAAGATCTTATATATATATATATATATATTATAGTTACTGCAAAGCTAGCTTGTCCAATTGGTCAAGTATTGTTGCTTTATTTTTTCTTTTTTAACAAAGTTTTACATACATTTTATAAAATTATATTATTTTAATATTAATATTGTGGGTTTTTAAAGAAGGGGATTAACTTTGACACAATAATATTGCAAAGGAAAACACAGATTAATATGTCTTCCTTGGAATCTAGGCACCCCAAAGCTATTAAGCTATTTCTGCTCTCCTTTTTTGCTTTGTTCTTGGGAAATCATGCCAAAAGACTTAATTAGGCTGAATAATAGCCAAGCATGTGCAGCCTGTAATCCCCTGCACTGAAGGCGTGTGTTAATGGTTTCCTTGTCATTCACTGAAGTTATAAGAAAACATGTTTCCTTTCAGCCTCCTGAAACATGTTCTCTGCATGCTGTCTGGGCTGAGCGCCCTGCATCTCCCCCCCATCACTTTCTTTCTTCTTGATCTCACTTTCTTTTGTGCTTTCCCCTTCTGCTTTTTTCTCCCATTCTTTCTCTCTCTTTAACCTCCCTTCCTGCAGTTTTGATTCATCTGAAGGGAATTATGATGAATCTGTTCGGGTTGGCACATAGTCTGCCTTCCCGTCCTCAAACGAGAGAACAAATTACTCACTTCCCTTCTTCATATTAAGCGTACTTTTTTCTCTTTTTCAGGTGGTGTCCAGGACCTTGTTGTTTTTGCAAGTGCTGAAAGACTTAAAGGTATTCATGAACCTTGACCGTGACTCACTCACCCGCCAAACACATATCGCTGAACCATGTGTTTACCTTATGCAGCAAGCAAATAGTGCTTTATAATATTTCATATGCACCAAAGATTCAATATTTATGAATCCCTTATGCATAATGTATTATGTGGTAGTCCACCTGTCTGTAATGGTAAACAAGGTCAGAAACACTCATTTTAAAATTATTTTGCAATCACTTGGACATGCAGTTTCTGCATAAATGCACACCAGTTTTGTTCTGTACCTTTTTATATAAACTGACTAAATAAACCATGCTGGTAAAGTGAAATCATTCAGCATCTTAAAACCATTAGCGAATAAATAAAAATAATTATTAATGTATAAATATATGAATATACACTGGAATTTTGTGTTTTGAAAATAAATCCTACACAAATCGAAATTCCTAAACATTCTTTAACGTTTTGCATGTTTACATAAATGGACAAATATGGAATTGTGTGAAAGGCAAGTATTTATATTAGAAGTAAATCAATAAATAAAACTATTTTAATGGCCAAGAATAAATCTTTTAAACTATATTTTGATAAATAGTTAATACAATAATAGGTATCTTAATAAATATTTAAGCAAGGAAGTGGTGTAGAGTGCAGGAGTGAGGGATTATACAGACTTATTTACAGAATGGAGGAGAAACACATTCACACCTCCTAAATGTATTTGGTAGAAAAATGGTGTATCGCAAGTCATAAACTAGTCTGCACAAAATAACATGGAGCTAGGGCTGGGTGATGTATCCAAAAGTGTTATCATGATAAAAATGTCATATCACTCCATACTAGTAATTATCATGACAAATGTTCATTTATCTTTTTTTTTTTTTTTTTCAAATCTAAATGTGCATACACCATTCAGTCATAATATTAATTCCACTCCAGTGGTTTGCAGCTAGGCACCTTCATATAGAACAAGCTGCAATGTGCTGGGTGTACTGACATTTTTCTATCATAGCCAGTTTCAGCAGCGCTACAGTAGCTTTTCTGTGGGTTAACGTATTAGCCTTTGCTCCCAATGTGGAATAATGAACCTTGGGCACCCATGACACTCTTTCCACTGGTTTTCCTTTCTTGAACCACCTTTGATAGGTAGTTACCCCTGCATACCAGGAAAGTCCCACAAGACCTGCTGTTTTGGAAATGAATAGACCCAGATGTTTAGCCATCACAATGTGGATCCTTATGCTTGATAATTTTTTCTGTTTCCATCAACTTCGAGAACCGACTATTTACTATCTGTCTAATTCATCCCACTTCCTGGCAGGTGTCACTTCAACTGTCAGTGGACACAATATTTTTTAATTTATGGCTGATCGGTGTTTATGAGGTAATGGATAGCTTTTTATTTTCCTTATAGTTTTCTTATACTGTTCCTAGTTTATTTTTTGTTCTGTAACTCTTGGAGTTTGGAATACTAAAAGGGATTTAGTCAAAAGGAATAGAGATGCTTTTCAATGAATATACCTTTAGGTTTAATATTTTATTGGCTAATGTATTCATTTTTAGTAAATGCAACATGGTTTAGTGTTACTTTAAGAGTGCACACTTGCACATTAACCACAGTTGAGCTGATAAACTGGGAGCTTGATGAGCAGCTAGACTAGCTGAGGAGTGAGTCACACAGCTTTCATACCATGTCCTGTCATGTTTAGTTTTATATTATCCAGCAAAGAGAGATCAGTGGATTTGACCTGCTTGTGACACGTGTAGAATAAAAGGTGTTACTGTTTTCCAACTTTACAACAGATGTCGAGTGAATGATTGCATAAGTACATTGGTTGGACATGTGTAAGCCATGACTTGCAGCTAGGTCACATTTTCTGCAGTAATACTATTGTAGAAAAATAGACAAAGAAATCTTAATTCTCGTCATCATGCTAAACCCATTGTACAGATGTTTTGAAACATTTTGTTGGTGGTTTAACTGATATAAATAGATAAATAAAAATCTGAACTGTAGTCAGTATCTTCCAATCATTAAGCTAAACAAAAAACAAAACACAAACATACAAAAAAATAAAAAGAAGGAAAAAAAAATCAACAAGGCAGTGGAATTTATTAGACGCATTATTAATTGCAAACGTTTTATATCTGTCATATCATGGGCCATAGTGGTCTCATGCATTTCCACATAGTTGATAAAATCATGTCCTATTGTCCAGTTTTCTCCCTTATTTAATGGTTTGACCTACAGTGGAAGTTCCTAATGTAGCAGCACTGATCTGGATCTCAACAGAATCTAAACACAGTCTCAGACTTGTTAACAGGAAGTTAGCGGGACCCGTTTAATTTGCATGCCAAGTAAGTGTTATCAGTTGCCTAAAATTCAACACAGAATTCAATGATGTCAATGTTACATTTTTGGAACTTATTCATATCAAACATTTGTTATAATTATTAAAACAAATAATAATAATATGATGTACAAAGTTACTGAAATGGTTAAAATAAAAAAACACACCCAAAAACTGACACTCTTGACTTCACACAATATACGAACTAGACCTAACTTGCATGGCTCTTATATTGCCAGCAGCACCTTTTTTGAACTTTACTGGCCTCCAACAGACTACCCAGTTATTTGTTCTGTAATGTACATTTCCATATTTTCTGAGTATGTGACTAGCTTGAGTAATGATGTTTAAGTGAGAACTTGTAAATAAGTATATTGCATTGTGTATTACATTAACTGTCTTACTGCAACCATTTGAACATTCAGATCCAATCTGCTGATTTGTCCGTGGGGGGAGCTGGTTGATCACTGCTTCTAGCAGTCGTTATGCACAAGACGCCTTATAACAAGCTTCGTAACATCGTAACGACCAGTCAATATTGGCATGATGCTAAATAGTATAGCATAGTAGACACAGGATTCAATCAGGTTACTATATTTGGCAACATTTAGGATTTCTGATTGAAGCTACTGTAGCAGTTTGCTTGGCTTGGTGTATATAATAGACTTAAAGGGTATCTGTAGTGAATTAGTATTACTAGGTATTTAAAATAGTCACGTATAACACCAGCTGTTCTCTCGGCAGCATCAGTCCTTGCCTGTTTTCAAAGTGTTCGTGAGTGTTACGACTCTAGGCATGCTCAGAGACATATTGCTTTTCTGATTGGCTGTTCCAACCTGGTAGTGATACAAATTTGTTGGATTGGTTGGGCTATGTCTCTGACCCCTGTAGCACTTTATCAGCCAGTGCTGAGCTGCACAACAACAAACGCAGAAATTGCGGGTACAGCGGTTGTTGCTTAAGCCATTTTGGATTTACCGCCAGGCTCATCTCTGCCAGCATTCTCGTCCTCAGAGTCATTAAAATGTAAGTTTCACTGTCTCCCGCCCAATGCGTTGACATCACTTCCAGGGAAAAACAACTCCTAAACTGCTAACCCCCGTAGTTAAGCATACTGCTAGGGTTCCCCCGGATAAAATGACCAGTTTTGTGATTTTTATGGTCATTAATGTTAAAATAAGCATCTGTATCACTTAAATGTATTACACACACATACAAATTATGCTGTAAGGGTAAAGGTACCAATACGGGACTCTTTAAAAGTGGGTTATTAACCTGCGTGTGGATTCCAAATACCACATAGAGAGATGTGTTCTCATTACAGCAAGAGAGGCAAAAACTCTAGTTTTCTGGACAAGCAAGGTCTAACAAATGGGTCTGCTTGGGAAGTTGGGAAGCCACATCTGGTCCTGAGATGTGCTGGTCTGCTCACACATATCAATTATCATGGTTTGCCCAATTATGTTTAACCAAAGACTGGCTGGGTTCTGGAAGTCATCACATTTGGCTATAGACTAGTCATGATCGTGAAATGCTTCTCTACGAGGAGTGTTTTCTCTTGGTTGAGGTACTTTGAGGTGTGACACTCCAGGACATGTGCAGTGCTACTATCTGGATAACACCATGGACTTTTTCCAAATGACACAGGTTAACATTGCCTCTCACAATGGTGTGAATGTTTGTTAACTGTGGCTGTTGGAACCATGGCTAGCTCCCAGAGTGGTTCACCCAGAATCAGCATTTTAGATAGAAGAGTCACAGTAGTATTTATTGTAAATATTGCATCAGTCACTTTGTTGGAGGAGTGTGTCACAAGGCATTCCAGTGATTCTCACCACCCTTGGTGTTACTTATAGCACCTGAAATTATTCTTGGGTTGACGCCATTTAAAGATTTGATTTGTCATAGGGTCATGCACATGGTAGACAAACATTCAAATTGCATGGAGAAGAAAAGTGTGCTTTGTTCAAAATGAAAATGCCACAGAGCTGCACTGTTCTTGGGTATTAATATCAACGAAATCGTGAAATAGGTAAAAGTTATTGTAGAATCGCATTTTGTTAGTTAGAAAGCTTATAGATCATTCTAAATCTTTGACAAGAAATGGGGTTAATTTGTTTATTGTCACACGTCTTCTTGTTTATGGTACTTGACTGCACATGGGCCCCTCTAGTCCAAGCTTAGATTATTATTTTTCCATCTGTCCTTGTTGTATTTTTTAAAATATTCTCATTTTTTTAAATTAATGATGACAAGAATTGAGTTTGGTTGTTGTTAGGGCCTATAACAAACAAAAAGTATATAAACAGCAAAAGGAACAGTAATTAAAATGATAGAAAAATAAAATAGTTTGACTGAAAAAGTTTGTTTGGATTGGTTGACAATAACAGAAACGAACAGCAGAGAAACCTCTAAACATCTCTTACCCTGGCAAAAATCTGCTGAATCCTAGATCATAGACCCAGCCAGACATGTGCCTCCATGCTTTTGTGGCTCTTAAACTGCTTGCCCCTATAAAACAACATCTGCGCCACTAAGTAGTTTGATAGATATTTAAACTTCAGTATAAGTTAAATCTTCCAATGCTAAAGAAAAATCCTTGTTTTTAAAGTGTATGAACCAATTTCAGCACATTTGGCTGCTCTTTTGCTGATCTCTTAATTGAACATTTGGTTCTAGATCATTATCACAATCCAAGAACTCTACTATGAGTGTTTGTTATTTGACTGCTATCTGACAACTGGGAGTGAAGGTGAGTCATGTGGTTGCAACCCAAGAATTGAAGTGATGTTATTCTGCTAAGATAATTTTGAAAATACTGGAGAGAAATTCAGTGTAAACCATTACAGCCAGTGTGAATGTTCTCATCTTTCCAGCTCCAGATGGATACATGTGCTTCATTATGATTCTCCCAGGGCACATCTTTAAACCTATTTAAGCATTTCCTGTCTTTTTCTGACCACAAGACAGCCAGATGTGACTTCCAGAAACAGAATCACTGCATTACATACTCTTAGGTGACTTAGAGTATGTAATATAAGTGCAAATATCAAGCAGCTGCTAACCAGAGCTCATTCTGGCTATGTGTCTATTTAATTAATTTTAATTTCTATGTAATTTCTTTATGTAAGAAAAAAAGATGCTGCTTATATAGTTAAAGGTGTTTAATTAGTTCTTGGCATTCTGATTAGTTTCTGCAAAGTTCAAATTACAAGCTACTTTGTTTAGACACCAATTACCATCAAGGTCTATTAGTGAAAGACAGTGCCATGTTAACTACAGGAGACGAGGAAAAAAATTAATCAACAGGCAAGCTGTGACATAAAAAACAGCACAGCAGGCTAGGCAGAGCTAAGGGTGCCATTTCCAACATGTACCCAGTGTTTATCTGTTTGATGTGCGTGACACCTTTTTTCCCTTCGGGAATTAATGTCGCGGAACATTCCTCCCGAGCACATGTCTTTTTCATCTGCTCAATGGGGGAAAAGTGACACTGGAGGTGACAGTTCAATTTGCGCAGAATGGATGATGGCTATCAGCGGCGCGCCTAGTGGGTTGATTTCTGTTTGTGGCTGCCAGTGGAGTTGTGGCTGTGCGAGGAACCCGAGAGCCCGTCTTCTCATCTCCGTTTGGACAGCTATAGCACTGTCAGCGCTTCGGCTTTTCACGCAAATTATCCCTGCATTTCCCTTCCCCTCTATAAAGGGCACAGTGATCTATAGCTTCAATTTCCACACTCGCGCTGTTCTGAGGATTGATCTCTCTCCATAAATGATGATGATTATTATTTTTGCAGTGCGCCGTCTTGTCACCTTTATTAGCTCCTAATGTGCTAATGATGAGCCCTCCTATTCTGTCATTCTCTCTCTTTGCTTCTTTCTCTCTCTCTCTCTTTCTCTCATACTCTCATACACTTTTTATACCCTTTCTTTTTTTTTATTCTTTTTCATTGTCATTCAGTCCTTGCATCTTTCCATCTCCTGTTATATCCCACTATATAGTATAATTCTCTCTCTCTCTCTCTCTCTCTCTCTCGCACACGCACGCACGCACACATACACACTGGTACTTTCAGTCGTTTCTCTAGCTACTATTCACACTCATAGACATCTCCTTGCCTTGAGGTCAAAGCTTCCTTAATAAATAAATGTTTGATAAGAATTTGATTACATCAAGGCTGATTAATAATAATGAAAAAAAAAGCATAAGTATGAAAAGTTCTTTTTTTCCAGGAATAGAAACTGAAAATATTATTCTGAATTAAGTATTGTAGGCCTACTATAAAATACTCCAGCCTGGTCAACAACCTGAAGACAGTAATATATGTTAAAAAATGCACTGTTAAGAATCTCATCCAGTGAAACCCCAGCTGTGTCTAAATGAACCATTTTACTGTTTTTATGATTGTTATTAAAGTGTCTTTTCCATGTGGAAATTATGGCCACTCCACTACGTGGTCACTGCAGGTTCTGCACCATCCAGCCATCTTTTTGCCTTCAAATGAAACATTGCTTTGTGTTTTCAGGTGATATGAAGAAAAAACAATGGTAAAGAGTACACCAGAGCTGTGGTTTTGGCAACTGTAATTTGCTTGTTCTGTATGTCTTCAGAATGCTTCCATACACTAGGAACACAGATATCTGATTTGTGAAGAAGTACCTGTTCACATTCAATAAGAGCTCATAAGTGGGGCCAATGTTATCCAGTGAATGGAATAAATATACATGATCCATCTTGTATATTACAAGATACATCTTTCCAGTAAATATATGTTTACTGTTCCTGTTGAATAGTGAGCTAAACAGTATTGGTAACTAGAGCTCCTTCTATCTGAATCTAAGTAATGGCAAGTCTTTCAAAATCTTTTGATTTCACTAAGTTAAACTGGACCTACTTGGTATTTTCATAAATGCCACAGAGAATGACAGGATGTTAATCGTACAGATGTTAATCTTGGAATCGGTGATTCCAAGATCAAATCCGGGTTGATTTCACAGCCATCCATGACCGGGAGTCCATGGGAGCTAATTGGACGAGCTCTCACGAGAGGGAGGGATTGCATACTCTCACTTCCCTGTCACTTACAGCGATCAAAAGCCAATCATGGGTATCTGTGAGCTCATTCATACGAGGGGGTGGATAGTGATTTCCCTCAGATTGTGTTAGGCCGCCCCCAAATACGCATGTGCAGCAGTTCCTAAAGAGGTGGGTGGTAGTGTTGCATGCATATATACATTAAAATTTAGATCATGCAGTACATCTTTCTCCACTCACTCCACTCCAGTTTTTCTTTTAAATTGTGTGTGAGTAAAACTGAATGGCAGTAAATTGCACTCACTGTGACAGTATCTTATTGTATAAATCATGTTTAACATTAATACAGCAACAGATAAACAAAGGACAAGCACTGGAGCCGCAACCCACCAGCAAATATCCCATATTATGGGAGTATGCACTACAGGCTGAGGGGAAGGACAATTTAAGGACTGCTGCACCCATTTCTAAATAAAAAATACTTTGGGGATAAGGAAATGATGCAAATAGCATCTGTACATTTAAAGTGATCCCAATAGCTTTTGTATTGATGTTTTCATGGACTAGTAATTTAGTATTGTACAAATGTCCAATCATTACTTAATTAAATTACTGTGCTCAAACTTTACAGTGTTAAATAAACAGTTTTCATTAAACCAGCTCATACCCTGGAGGTAGCATAAAGTGTGCAAATCAGTATGTTTAGGTGTGCGTGTGTGGGTTCTAGACTGAGGCAGGGTAATGGAGGAGCTTCTAACAGTAGGCCACTTCCGTTATCATCAGCAGAGACGCTGTAAACCCCAATCTCAGCAATTTCGCACTGCCCTCCAAACTGCAGGCCCAGCAACCCTGCATTAATGGATAGAGGGGAGAGTGAGAGAAAGAATGACTGAACCTGAGAGAAAATTATATTCAGCAGATTTTCACCAAAACATTTTCTTTGCCTGAGCCCTGTCAAAACAGCCAGGGTCAGATCCTGATGGACCAGCATTTGAATCTGTAAGCAGGAGAGCAATGAAAAGTAAGGGTGGCCTAAACAAAGCTCTGGTTAATATTTAAAAAGAAAATAATGGAAAAACAATGTTCAGAAAAATGCAAAAAGGAGAGTCAAGCATTTCTGTTATTACAGGAAGCCCGTTTAAATAATGTATCAGTCTTATTTTTTACATCAGGTTGAATATTGGGAATGTTAAAATCTTCAAAAATGTAGAGCATGACATTCTACATTAACGAAACTGGGCCATTTAAGGATTTAACAAAAAAGTACAACTTAAGAGTTTTTTTTTGTCTAATTGAGTGGTGTATATGTGTATGTGTCTATAGGTGATGATTTCCCAACCTATAGGTGATGATTTTTTTCCCTTCTGTCTCTCTTCAAAACGTTATAAATGTATTAACAAATTTGAATATGGATTTCCATTTTTACATTTTCACATTAAATATAAGTACATTTAATTCTATGCAAGTGAAGATAAGTTTCTGTGGCACAAATGTCTTCTCCATATTCCCCTTATTCTGACCTTGAAGTTAATTTATCTCTGGCATCTACTTGGAACCTAGTTAAGCATAAGCATTTTTTGTTAGGCATAAGGCATATTTCACTTGAGTTTGTCTGAGACATCAATAGGAAGTCAATGTGCCTGGGGGACAGTGCTTGACACACTGAACATTTTTGTGTATATTGGCAGTAGAAAGATGATGAACTCACTGAGGAATCTATATTAATGGGCCGTGTGGCACTAAGGGGGGCAGCCCATGAGTACATAATACATGGGGACAAGTCCTATTTCTGAACAGGATCACTAGAGCACAGCAGGTTTAACTGTTTATTAGTTAGTTTATTAGTAGCTTACCGTATTAGATATTAGTGCAAGTAGGATGACATTCTTGCTGTTTGTCCCTCAAATTGAGAATGGCAGTGGCAAGGAAAAACTTGCTCAAACTGATGTTTCCACACTTAGTCAGTGCCCTTAACACCATCCAAAGAGACAATTTCCCCAGGCTTCACCAGACCTCTATTTTCACTCTGTCCATTGCTTGGTTACTACAGTCTGTACTACTCTTATTCTTATTTTTTTAGATTCAACGTTAACTTTCTTGTCCTACACTGTTGGAAATTACACTTGGGCATCAAGAAAACATTTCACATACAATATATAAAATATATACATGGGGACAAGAAACAAATGTCAAAACATAATAATCAATATAGTAATCAACACATATGTTATTTATATGGATGTTAAATAAATAAAACCTATACTGCCAGAAAGGAACAATTATTGGACAAATAGACTGATTGTTTCATCTTCCAGCATTCAAATAGGGATAGAAATAGGGATAAGAGTTTTTAAATCTATTCAAAAGACAGTAAGGTGTTTTAAACTTCTTAAGTGATGGCAGTCTTATACTTATGATCTTCCATGCATTAGCAGTTCATGCCTTCAGTTGCACAGAGATGTTACCAATCCAAGGTGTGATGCTGTATCTAATCAGGCTGTGTAATTCGTTTGGAATATTTTTTTCTATATAAAATCTGAGTAGTGTAACCCTGGATTGAGTAAGAAATCATTAAGCATAGTCAGTTTGGCAGATTTACAAAAGTTTAAAATAACTTATCTGTGCACTGTGGTCACCCAATGGAAAGACACTTAGTTACACTAGATGGAGCTAGTTAATAATAAGACTTTTACTCTGTGGCTGAGTAGGACTGGGAAACAAATTAAATGTGTTTCTGAGTCTTGACTGGTGTCCTGATAAATGCAATAAAAAACAGATAAAATTGAGTACTGAATTTAATTTAATTTAACCTACTTTATTTAAGTTTCTTGTTGAGTTTGGACTCATTTTCATTTGAAAGATCAAATGAAGAACCACATGAAACATTAATGCGATAGGTTGATTATTTTTCTTCCTTGTCAGTACAAACAGTAATTGAGATTTCTCATGAGCTATATGTCCAGACGTCAGTGTTTGACACATTGCCAGTTTAATCACAGACTATTAGTGGTCAGATAACACTACATGGTGTCAGAAGCATGGTCTCTGACCCTAACATATCCGTTACACCTCTAAGTTGTCAAACCTAGGAACTGGTGTTACCAGGTAAAGCACTTTCCTCAAACCGCCAAGAACAGATTCGTTAAAATCCCACTCTCTGAACTGACAGGCAGTTTCTTTACTTTGGGTAATGTGCGATTTACTTAGCAAAGGCAGGAGAAGGGAACTCCAGACCTTGAACCTGTCTTGCGGTTAACTTTGCTTATTGGCAGAGGCTCTGTTCGATTGTAAATGGTCTGCTTAAGCTTGATCATTATGAGGGAGCAGGCACTGCTGTTGCACAGTGTACGGGCTCTGCACACAAAGAGCTCTTTTCTTGAATAATTGGTGATTACCAGTGGAACAGGCACGGCCTGTGAGTGTGAGCATCAGTGGGGGGAGCGAGGCAGGCTGTGGTCTGCTGGCAGCATGTGGTTGTGATTTAAGCAAGGAAGGTGTGCCACTGTACACTCAGCTGGCATCTGCAGAGTGCCCTGAGCGTGCTGAAGCAATTGGCCCCACAGCCCAACCTCTGCAACCTTCTCTACCTTTGCAACACTTCAGCTGTAACATAGGCACAGGGATCGGCCAAACAGGTCTCCCTCATGTGCCCGCGATTTTCATCTGCCTACCTCAGTACAAGAGAAGTTTGTAAACGAATCCCAATGTGTTTTTTTTTCCTCACTCAAGAGTATGTGATTTGCATAAATGAGTGTTGCTGTCTGGTCCATATTGGCCTCCTACTTGCTTTTCAGGTTGACCATTTATGTTTCCAGTAAGTGATCAGGTTCAGTGGTATGTAATGAGACGCGTGGAATGCCAAAACAGAGTCAATAAAGCGATGAACATCAAAGGTCTCACCCCGGTACCAAGGACAATGGTCTCCCTCGGCTGAATGGCTGATCCATCACCTTTTAATGATGCTTTGTTCATCTGTTCTCAGGGGTCACTGCTCAGTGCATCTCTAATCAGAGGAGTGCTTCAAGACTTTGGGCAGCAGCCAGTATCTGATGCATTCAAGTAATTCAGCCATCCCAAGACTCCTGAAATGCATTTCCTCTTCTTTGGTGTACTGACCGAGGGGTCCTAATTTAATTGCACATCTTGCTGTTGTTCAGCTTGGATAGGCAGAAAGCCAATTGAGTGCTGCCTGAAGCCGTTCAGAGAGAAAGAGAGAGAGAGAGAGAGAGAGACAGAGAGAGAGAGAGAGAGAGAGAGAGAGAGAGAGAGAGAGAGATTAAAAGACTGGAGATTTCAAGCGTTGTGGAGCAATTGAGATCTAAGATTGTTACCTTGGTAACATAGCTTATAACGTATCCTGGTTTTGAAGACTGCCCACATACTTTATTTTTTGTTTGAATAGCACATTGTGTTCCTTAGAATTACAAGCAAGCATATGTCCACAAATACATATGCAGGTATGTGAGCGTGGATAGTCGTCCCTTTTTATGCATGTACCATGTTTGTTTACTCTGAGACCCTGTTACTTTACTCCGTTCTTTCCATTGCAATTTTTTATGGGTTTGTCTTTCTGTCTGTGTCAGCTGCCAGAGCTAGATGTTCTTTTTCTGCTGATCTATGATCGGCTTATTCACCCAACATCTAAGTTAGCAGTTTTAACAGAAGCCACAGGACTGGTGTCAGCATAGTGCAACAGGGCAGCTGGATCAGCGTAGAAGCGCAGAACGTAAGATACATCGCTGGAGTGAGTCACCACTGTGCAGGCCGTTTTAGATCTGTGGTTGTGAGAAAGCTCAGTACTGTGCATCAGCCATGTGCAGTGGATACTTTCCCTAGACAAAACAAACGCAGATGATTATGATTTTGGCTGTAAGTGTCTTCCGGTTATCAGAGACAAATTTGTGGTTGCATTACTGCATAGAAATCAGTGGAAGGTTTGTTTAGCAGTATTTATTTAGTGTATGCAGCAGTTATTCAAAGAGCAAGTATATCCTAGGGGCATGGCAGTTAAACTTGAGGATGAGGTAAGAGATCACAGAGGTTCGGGTTAGACGTTAATCTGGCCTCAAAGCAACTTTCGGCTCCATAAAACATCAGTGTGTTTCTACAGGGTGTCCACTTTCATGGTGGCAATTCAACTTCCTCCTGTCTTACTTTCTTTCCTCTGTGTTCTTATTAGTGCATGTCGTCTGTTAAAAGATCCAAAAAACTCTTGGGGCCTTCTTTTTAAAAATTGTATTTATTTATTTATTATCTTTAAAAATTATTTAATTAAACAACTGGGTTGTTGTAGGTTTTTTTATTTTAGATAACTGCGAGCATGATTTTTAAAACATATACTTTTGGATATTTAACATATAACACTTTCACTTGGCAACATGATAGTCAGAAAATGTACAAGCCTTTCTTTGGACATTAAAATACTACAGTTGTTTATTTTTTAAAATGCAAATACTGCAGTTTAAAACTGGATGACTGAAAGTACTGTTATGTTCTGTTATAGTGATGTATATAAGGATAAAGTATTCTTTTTTTCTTTTGCTAAATTATATTTTTTATGAATGAAATTAAAAGCTCAATTGAAGCCATGCACCCACAGTGTAATTTAAGTCAGTGTGGTGTAAATCATTTTTGTGGCCACAATTAAATATTCCCACCAGTCTAAAACGTCCACAATATTATGTTCTTGTAGAGACCACCAGATAAATCTGCGCTGTCGGCTCCGATTCACTACGCCACATTAAATTCTTTTAGATCAATTAAACTTAGCAGCTCGGTTTACAAGTGAAGAGTTTTAATGATCGTTGGTAGGAGCTGTGGTGGGAGTTACTTAAAGTTGCAAATGCACACAACGGGAAAACCCCAAACTGAATAATTTGGAAACTTGTGTGTGTGTGTGTGTGTGTGTGTGTTTGTGTGTGTGTGTCTAGTCTAGTCACCTGAGAATGAATTTTTTATAATTTACTTTGGTCATCAGAGAAGGCATATTATATATCTTTTTTATACTTTAAATGACTGTTAATGCTTGGTGAGGATCTGAACTTGATATACCACTTGATTATCTTTTAATCAGCAGCAGGGTTTAAAGAAGCTAGATATAAAAGTGTAAAAATATATATAAAAGCTCTTAATGATTATTAGTTGTTATTTTTTCCTATGAGGTATTAAAACTTGGCTTTGTGGCTGTAGTTATTTACTTTTTTCAGTGTCCAACAGATTAAACATTTGTTAATAATAAATAGCATGCCGGATCTCATTTTTACCCCAAATTCAGTGTCTGAATTATGCAACATGCACTGTTTGGCTGTCGCAGAGAACAGAGTAGGAACATTAAAAAATTGCTGAATATATTAACTTTTATGACCCCGGTGCGGCACAAGCATCTGTGATTTCACACGGTTTATGTACAATTTACAGTTGCGGTATTGAATGACATGGTGGCAGAGGTAACCCGAGCTGTGGTGGTGGCTAAACGTCCGTTTTTGGTGAGCAGCACGCATGCTTTCCTGGCCGCGCTGTGGCTTTACTGCCTCTTCCAGTGCACAGAGGTGTGGGCAGAGCGGGATGCCGAGTGTCACGGCTGCTAAATAAGCGCTACGGCGCTATTGGCCTAGCATAAGGGGCTAATGAGAAAAACACATGGGGAACGGAAGATCTTGCTTTCACAGGGAGCAATGGAGAGTATCTGTGGGCGTGGGTAAAACTTCTGACCATGACTTAGACTCAAGTGCTATAAGAGTTGTAATCGTTTGTAGTTCAATGATAACAAATTTCAAAGCAGCCTTTTATGCTACAACAGGGATAACATAAAAATTATAATAATTCCCCTTTTCCTTCTAGGAATAAATGTGCATCTATGGGACAGATAGTAATCTATAATCATTTTAATTTATATTATTTGATGTTTTATTTTAAACCACTTTAGAAACATGGACAAGTTGGTAATATAATTTGTTGTTAAACTAATATTTAGGGCAGCACAGTCGTGCAATTCTGTATTTAAACCTGTGGGTTGCATATGTGCCTTTTTCTTTTCACATACAGTTCACATAGGTTTCCTCCAGGTATTGCAGTTTCCTCCCACAGGGCAAAAACATGTGGATGAGATCAACTCGCTACTCCAAATTGTCCATAGGTGTGAATGGGTAAATATCTGCCTGTCTTTCTGCAATGTACATTCAATATAGATAATAAATGAAATGAGTACATATTTAGCAGCATGTATGTGTCATCTATTCATCATATATAAAGAGTATAGTTCCAAGACAGGGGTGATAAGAGAGCCATTTCTTTTATATCCAATATATAGTATGATATACAGCATAAACCATTATTAATTTTATACAATGAAGTCTGATAGGCTTGCCACCTCAGAGATGTGTATTCTGAAAAAAATAATGTTTTGATTAAAATGACTGACTTACAGTTTGTCATTTGGGGCAGCCATCAAATTAGAAAATAAATTATAAAAAATGTTTTCATGCGGTGTGCATTAAAAGTGAATCTCACCTGCAAGCTGCTCTTCTGGTTGCCTCATACTGCTTTTGTTTTCTTTTAATGTTGGAACAATTAAGCCAAAGCTTTAATTTAACACTAAGAGCCATTTCCAAATTAATTCCAAATAATGTGCTTTTGAGTTTATTTTTCAAAATATTCATTTCTTTATTGCATATTTTTTATCAGACAACAACAAAAACTTACTTATAGGTCTCTGTGTTGCAACTCTGAGTGTTCACTTGCCAGCATGTCTTTGCTGTGCATTGCACATGCACAACCTTTAAGTAAGTGTTTATATTTCTATCTGCACAAACGACACAATCCTCTTTAAATTACAAACTAATTATTCAAGTCAGCTCGAGAACTTGCCTGACCTGACCACTGATAAGTTGAGTGAGCTGTACAATGCTGACTCCCAACACTAGCTTCTTCCCTGGTCATCCACATAAGGCCCTGCCGAGGACTCGAGCCTGTTCCTTGCAGGAAGCCGATAAAGTGACGTTTGTTGGGGAAAAAAATGTAAACATATATAATTATGTTCTTACCAATCTAATGCTTTTATTCTTAACTTTGTTGCTTGTTGTATTAGCCTAGCGCTGAGTCGTGACCACTTAGCTTGGAGCACGCAGTGATCACCCGACTGAGTCTGTCACTGTTAAAAGCATGTCACTTTTGTTGCATAAATGTTTTATATATTACAATATATCAATTTATTATCTATATATAT
>JAOUQZ010000034.1:5609985-5623858 GCA_028564935.1 Neosilurus hyrtlii
AGCTTTAAAATGGTATGGCTAACTCAATTTTGAATTTTTGGTCACTGTGACTCATTTTGCCAGACTGGGTCACATTTTTGTCTGAAACCAGGAACTACACATGCTGGTTGCTTCATTAATGACAAATGAATAGAGCAACACTTTTTCTAAATACCCCCAGGTGAACTTTGTCAGGAATGAACAGATCTAAGCTGCAGCGAGCATCACAGCACTACATAGAGCTCTCACAGACGTTCATGACAAATGAGCAGTGAGTTTCTCTTGCACCGTATATTCTTATAGAGCGACATGATGCATGTCACCATAGAAACTGTGTTGCTTTCCTTACTAATGTAATCACTAGTCAAATATTTGGTTTATGGTATGTAATGATGCGTGAGTAAAATAATAATTAAACATCATGGCTCCAGGAAAAATATTTTATGTTTGGATGATATCTTTAGGTTTGATCAATGATGCTTACATATAGAATAAATAAATAGAAAATGGTGGTCATAATGAGAGGGTTTACAGTTTTCAAAGTAGTGATTTATTGATTTATTGTTAATCTCATCCTGTGTGTTTTTTTTAAGTTGGACTCTCAGGTTCTTTGACCACAGCCATCCTGTTGGCGGTGTAATTTTTCTTTGTAATTAACAATTATTCACTGACGGCAAGGTGGATGTAACTGAAAAGACCTGAAACAGAACACCCATTCAGTTTAGCGACATCCCCTGAGACTGAGGTTAATAATTGTTTTAACATATACTACCCAGGAACAGAGGCAATTATTGTTTATTTTTTACATTTTGTAAATAATAACAGATGCAGAGGAACTTTGTGTGCATGTGCAACCAGGTGAATAGGAGTTGTGTAACAGTGTCTTTTTAAACTCCTGAAGTTTTAATATCTATATACTACATGGAGATATAAATAAAGCAAAAAAATTAGGTTGTTTTAGTTAATTATTATACATTTTTTATCATTGCTAAGGCAGGTAGGCTGAGCCTTGTGTACTTTATGCCAAGCTAAGGGTTGTGTAGCTAACTGTGTCTTTTCAAACCACTTTTAGTTTAGTACATACTACATGGAAGCATAGAAAAACTGCTCTCCTTAAAGGTGTGCTTTTATACCACTTTAAAGTTTCGTTATATGGAAGAAGAAAAAAGAAACTAAAATGATATTTATCATCATTTATTAACTTTCTGAATCGCATAATCCTAATTAGGGTCGCGGGGAGGCTGGCGCCCATCTCAGACGACTCTGGGCATGGGCAGAGTACACCCTGAACAGCTCGCCAGGCCATCGGAGTTTAAATAATAGTATGATTTTTTTTTTCATTGTACAGCAGGACAGTGATGTTGTCGACTCCAAGTGACTTTGACAAACCATGAGTGTTTGTCATTTTAAATGAAACATTGATTTACGCACTCAGAATAATTTTTTTTTTTTTATCCTAGACACATAAGTTACTTCCAATCCCTCATCTCCACGGTTTTATTTCGAGATCAGTTTTACCAAATTATATGAAATGCTTAAAATAAAGAACCCAAGTTGGCTTTACAACAGACAGAAAAAGATTGCAAAGTGCCTCCTTTTAATAGAGGAATCACAGTATAATCCAGTCTACTGACAAGGGTCATCTCTTAATCAGGCTCCCCCTGCTGACACTCTTTCCAGCAGCATAAAAAAGAGTCTAAGTGCAGGGGTATACATGGAGACTGGGGAAACAGTGCAGCGTGTTCAATTGTTTTCCTTTGAGTATCTCTACTAACCGCAACTAGATGATCCAGACCATTCGAGACAGTAAATAAAATGTATTTTAGTCATTCCTACCCCGTATCTTGAAATAATTAAAATGTTTTATGTTCTTTATTTCTGCTGACTGATTGTTGATTGTTTTGAAGTCCACGCTTTGGTATTTTAATCTGAATGTAGTTGTAGCCTCTGTTGCTGTTGTCTGGGTTCTTATTTGTATATATCTTCGTGCTAGAAATACAGTGTAGGATTTGGCCACTACTTTGTATAAGCTTGTCTGCCTGTGTTTTTTATTATCAGTCAGGAAGGTAGGAGAAATGTTTGTTTTTTATTTCTTTAGTTGGTTTGGAGAGTTTTTGCTGAATAAAAACCTGTTATTTTGGAAAGTTTTAATATAGTAAGTGTTATTATGGAACAGGTATTACACATGTAACCCAGAATTCCTGATTAACACAATGAAAGAAATACATTTACAGATTCATGGCTTTTTTTAGTTTTAAAATTGCTTCTATTTTGCAGCTTATATGTTAAGTGCTTTTTTCTTTCTTTTTTTCCCTTTTGCTAGGCTAAACAGCCTTGTTGTTTTGTTGTAAATGTTGTTGTAAATTTGCCTATGCAATGCCAGGTAGACCTTGTTTTACATACAGCTTATCTCTTATGCCAGAGGCTGCAGGCATTCAGTACATTAAGGTTTTCAAGAAGTTTTATGTTCCACTCTTAAATGACAGATAACAAAGATACGTCATTAGTAAGTAAGCTCTTGATTTTCTGTCTCTCAGCTAATTTAATCTCAGGGTTTTCAACATGCATGCCTATATTTGAGTTTAAAAAAGCAGGATCTTTTAGATAGTTAACTTAGAGGATCACTGAAAGCTGCACTGTAGTATTATAGAGTAATTAGTAATTAGAGAGATGTTTCAAAAGCTACTGCTTTAATTGATTGTTGATGCATTTTATAAAGAACACTCGCTTACTGAAACACCATTTGCTGCCAAGCTGTGATGTCTGTTGAGTCGGAATAAATCCTCAACAATATGAAACCCATCATACTCCTAATGGTTCAGTAATGTGTGTCTTAATAGTGTTTGACTTTGGAATATAATGCAGCTGTTCATGTCACACTTGTGTGAGTGGAAGGCGTGCCTTCTTCTCTGTGCTCATTAATGGTCTAATATGCTGACTGAATGGCAATTAACAGACTCAGGATGGTGCAGATCCTGTGAATTGCTATTAAATTGTGCTGCCCTTTAAAGCAAGATCGGCATGAAGGCACTGTTCAGTTTTTGCTGATGCATTATGGGTATCCATTATATGATGAGAAAGCAGTAGGCTAGGCTAACTACTTTAGATGAACTTGATCCAGTGTGCCGGAGGGAGCAGTTTGTTTACAGTGTGAAGTTGTTGTGCAAATTAAGATTCACAGCGTTGCTTTTGTCATCACTAATCAGATAAAATAATTTGTGGAAGCATAAGACAATTATAAAAAGGGAATGTTATTATTACTTTATATCATTTTATTTTATATAACAGTTGATGCTTAATCAAATAAAAAAAATTATCTATAGGGTGTAAGGCTGTTCAGAAATGCTTGGTACATGCTATCATGTGCAGTGTTGTAGGCATTAAGAGTAAAATGCTTTTTGACTAATTGCTCCTGTGTGTCATGTTAGGGGATTGTGCTGCCTTTTTCCACATTACCGATAGAAATCCTTGCTGCCATGTTTCATATTAAGGAAGGGTATTAGCAAATGGAAACCTGAGCAATTTTACATTATGTACTTTATGAGAGTAGCCCATATAAAAATCATAGGTGCACCAAAAGCTTTCCTCATGCCTATAGATTATAGTGTTGTGCCTTGCCACTGTCTGGAAATAATCAAGACCAAGTGCACTAACATGTTGTACTAGCATTGACTACACACACACACACACACACACACACGGCTAATGAAACAGCCTAACAGGCTAATGACACCACACCTGCATGGCAGATTTTATGAGCCAGTGCTACTCAGTGACACCCTGAAGTTGAAAAGTAAAAGTAAAAAAAAAAAAAAAAATCAAATCTGGTGTCCTACCCTCCTTGCTATCTCCAGTAGCATGTGTTTGGGAGGCAACCACATGTTCCTGTGTTAATACCATCAGTGCACTATTTTGCATTATAGTATGAGGTCTGGAACACAGCTATGCATCCTGCTCTGATTAATTTGCAATCAGGTTTTAGGCTACGGTTTGAATTTTCCAACTGAATCAAGGTTGTTGTTGGGTGTTGTTTGGTGTAGATTTAAGTCTTTTCTAAATATAGCCCAATTAATTACACATTAGTCACTTCTCATTCAAGGGGCAAGTAACCTGGTGCCATGTTTTGAAAAAGGAAACATGGGGATTATATATTATATTTCTCTGAAAGCTACACCTCCCCGGAGGCTTAATTAGCCGTCTTGAGCGCCATACAGCTACACTGTGTAAGAAATACCTCAATGCTGTTCACACTCCGTAAATCTTCCTGCCTCATGGCAAGGCGGGCAGGGTCTGCCACAACCGGAAACACTGATGCTGAGCATGAGATCAAAAGAATCTCATGCCTCACCTTCGAGGGATCTGGACTCACATCTAACATGGACACATTTTGTTTGTTTTCTTTTTAAATTTGTCATGCTTGACTAATTGGGGGGATACTTTATAAAGGTAAATTTACTAACCTAAACACGTGAAAAAATTTATTAGCATGAATTTTCTTCATTCAGGCCCAATTTAATTTTAGATTAAGGATGACTTGCGAGGAACGAGGTCTCTTTTTTTTGTCTACACACTCAAATACAAGCAATACTTCCTGCCAGCTTTAGAAAATATCCCTGTAGGCAATGAATTTACTAAGGGTGGACTGGATATACAAATGTATCTTTACAATAATATGACAGATAATGCAAAAAATCTTTTTCAAAACATTTATAAATAAAACATTTGCTCCGAATTTACTTGAGAGCTCCATTTCCACTGCAGCAGCATATACAATACTATGATTCTGTATAATATAATAATCTTATGGATCAGTTATTGCTGCCTTGAAGGATTTTTTTGTTTGTAATTCTGTCTGTTTCCACATGAAATTCTTCCATAATGAATCAGATGGAGAAGACAACAGCTGCCGCTGTCACGAGAGCCTATAGATTAAATCCTTGCCATAAGCATGGAGCGTGGAGTTTCCATTTCAAGGTAATACAGCTCACGGTGTCAGCATGACTAATACGTGCAATTGTATTATCATGCATATTAATATTTTAAACACAGTAAATCGATTTTTTCCCCATTCAAATTTAAGAAATTTTTCATTACCACAGTATATGATTCTAGTCTCACCTTCAGATGGGTGTAACCAAGCCTCAAACTCCAGTCATCTCTAATAACTTGATGATCCAGTGGAATTAAGCATTAACATAAAGTTTTAATCCACAGTACATTATTTGTGACCCATCACAGCAAAGTGGGTATTAAGTCGAAATTATTAAGTACTTTTTTTTTTAAACTTTAGAAGTGATTTTCTCCAAAGTTGCACTGTTATCAGCATACATCCTGGCAGTTAGTTACTCCAAAAACTAGACAATTATGTCAGAAAATTTGGTATCATTTGAAAGCGTAGGATATCCGCTACAAAATGCTACCAATAACTCAAAATTTATAATTTCTGACTTAATACCCACTTTGCTGTGATGGGGCACATCTGAGCTTTTCAAGGTATATCTAAAGTAGGATTTTATGTTTTCATTTTTTACTTTTACTTTTAATTCTTAATAGTTTTAAAGTTTGGTGTATGACCTAAATAACATTCCATACCGAAGTTACTCTCATCTCTCACTCACTCAATTATTGAGCCCCTTAACCCTACAAGGGTCGTGGGGAGGCTGGACCTTATCTCAGCCAACAGTTGGTGAAGGCGGGGTCTACCCTGAACAGCTTGCCAGACCATCACAGGTCCCACACACATACAAAAACCATTCACACTCACACTTACACCTAGGGGCAATTTGGAACAGCCTATTAGCCTAATGTGCATGTCTTTGCACTGTGGGAGGAAATCAGAGTACCCAGAGGAACCCTACGCAAGCACAGGGAGAAACGCCGGGACTTCAACCCCGGACCTTCTTGATGTGCGGCAGACGTCCTAACCTATCCAACAGCATGCCTCCCCATAGTGAAGTTATTGCACCTTTATTGCATTATGTTAAAACAAATCATTAAGATGTTATGGAACCTTTAAACATGCCATTAGTAAGTAGCTACATGCTCTTTGTGGTTAGATTGTACGTTTTGATTACAATACTCAGGATGTTTGGAACTCCATTGGCTACATGGTTTAACTCAGAGTCAACAAAGGGCCAATGTGGCCGCATGTTCCACCCAAACACGGCTCCCTCCTGACTTGTTTCATCTGTTGTTCTTGGTATGTAAATGATTGTTAAGCTTGTGTCCTGCTTGACTTGAATAAAAATCTGTAGCCACACTTGGCCTTTTTGCATAAAATAAAAATACCCCAGGTGTTACTAAGAACATTATGATGCTTTTGGCATACTGCTTCAAGAGGAAATGTCATGTGATTATTTCAAGATTCAGAAATTTTATTTGTCACATGCACAGTTATACACATACAACCTACAGTGAAATGTTATTCTGAATCACTCCTCAGACTGCGTATCTTTAAAAAAAAGTAGGAAGGATATAAAGCTAGAGTAACCAAAAATATACGAAAAAAATATATGTGTTCTGAAAATATATACAAAAAATTATAAAACATGTAAATCTAACCAGTAAACAGTAAATAAGTAGCAAACAGCAGCACAAAGTTACAGCAGCACTATATAAAAAATGATCATGAGCAATATGCAACTAAAGTGACATTGTGCATTGCAAATAATAACATGTGCACTATAGCGTGAGACATTGTTGTGTAAATTGTCCAGAGTTAGCATGGATGGTGAGACATGGCTTGGTTGAGGAGCCTTATACTCTGTGGGTAAAAGCTCCTCCTGACTCTCTCAGTCCTTGATGTCAGACTGCTGAACCGTTTGCCTGAGTTCAGCAGCTGAAACAGACAGTTACTGGGGTGGGAAATGTTGCTGATGATCTTGATGGCTCTGCATCGGCAGCTCCTGGTGTAGATGAGATCCAATGCAGCACTCGGCTGCCTTGATCGCTTTTCGATCTTGTTCAGTCCAAACCAAGCTGTGATTCTCATGGTCACGATGTTCTCGACCGCAGCCTCAGAAGAGACCCTGAACCTCCTCAGCTACCTCAGGTGGTACAGCTGCTGTCTTGCCTTCGTGATCTGAGCATGGATTTGGATGGACCAGGTAAGACTGTTGATGAGATGAGCCCCGAGGTGCTTCATGCTGTTCACCTTCTCCACTGGAGCACCGCTGATGGAGAGAGGAGAGTAGGACCGCTGCTGCTTCCTGCTGAAGTCCACCACCATCTCCTTGGTTTTGCTAACGTTCAGCTGGAGGTTTATCCTGGCACCATCTTTCCAGGTCTTCCACCTCTTTCCTGTAGGCCATCTCATCATTGTTGGAGATGAGGCCGAGCACTACTGTGTCCTTAGCAAACTTGATGATGGAGTTGGAGCTATGAGTGGACATGCAGTTGGAGGTGTACAGAGTGTAGAGATTATTTAAAATACTAGTGGTATACCCAGAGAGGTGATTTACGACCTCACTGAAGAATAAATAAAACATGGGCTCTAGTGTTCCACCAAAGCGTTTGCTTTAGTTACAACTTGATAGTTACAACTTAACATTAGGCTTCCCTAAAATACTCAGCTACATGTGAATGTATACATCATTCAGCATCATCCAAGGAGTTGTTTTCAGGCTATTTCAATTATGTGTGAAGAGCTTTTCTGTTAAAAAACCAAACAAAACAAAAAGGTTCAAGCTCATGGTCATCATTGAGGTATTATGGAATTGAAAAAATTTGTTCTTGTAATAAATAATGCTACTATTCATCTTTATTTGTAGCATGTTTAACTTGATAGCATCAGTAATCTCTGTGTTGAGGCACACAGCTTGACAGCAACATGGAGAATAAACTCATTTTATGCAGAGTGAGCCAGATTGATTGTGTTCAACCACAAAGGAGTAGCAGGTGTTTGGTTTACTAAATTTCTGCCTTATTGTTCTTCTGGTTACAATGCAATAACATATAGTGTTTCTTTTCCCTAGTAAGTGTCATCGTTCAGGCAAAAGAATCATGATTTAGTTTTTAGTTAAAATGTGAGATGTACTGATTCTATTTTTGATTTTTGTTTGTTTGTTTATCTATCTGTCTGTCTGTCTATTTAGTGGCATGTGTGTAAATAAACAGTTTCAAACAATAAATGGTATTTCATCAAGACATTATTACAGAAATTAATATACTATACCGACTTCTAGTACTTGAAGTCGGTATAGTATATTAATTCTTCTTTAGTATATATTCAGTACTGTGCAAAAGTTTTATGCACATCAAAGGAATAGTGTAGAACAAAGATGCCTTATATTTACATATAAATAATTACATTACATTAAAGATCTCTACATAAAAATTCTATAAAGCAGTTCACAGTAATAAATGAAACTAATTCAATATTACGTGTGATGAGTTTTTGCTTTAAAAATAGAATAGCATCAGGTAGAGTTTGTGCAGTTTTACTAGTACAGTATCTACCGAGTATCTTACAGAAAAAGCCACAGTTCTCCTGGAAATATTGACCGTCACACTTGATTGTTTATTTGCATGAAAATCGCAGCAGCCTTCATTATATTTTTGTCTGAAAAGTGGTCTCTTACACATAATACGCTGCTTTCTTTATTGACATACTTTTTATGTAACACTTCATTTTGTGCTGGAAAACTAATGTTTGGAAATCTAAAGTGTTTTTTGTACTAACTTACTAATATAAAAAGTATTAAGTTATAAAATAAAAATCTATAGCAAAGTTTATACAAAAAAAATAGGGTGCCTAAAACTTTTGCACAGTTCTGTTTATATATAATATATAATATATAATATATAATATATAATATATAATATATAATGTATTAATCCCACAAGGGAAGTTTAGCTTCTGCATTTAACCTATCCAAAGTGAGCACACACACACACACACACACACACACTCACTCAGAGCAGTGGGCTGCCACACATTGAGGTGCCCAGAGAGCAGTTGGGGGTTAGGTACCTTGCTCAAGGGCACTTCAGCCATGAAGGTGGAAGAAGGGAAGGTGGTGCTCACTTCCCCCACTGAAACACAAATTCCCCAGAGATATAAGTTTTTATTCAAAAACTAAAAAAGACTATATAAGGTTAATTTCAGTACTGAGATCTTAAACAACTCAAGAATGTTATATAAGGTTTATTGGAGTACTGATTACTCAAACAAGTAAAAAACACCATGAAGGGTTTATTGAAGTACTGATTACACAGACACCCAATGAACACTATGTAAGGTTTATTTGAGTTTATTGGAGTACTAAGCACTTAAACTCAATTTGTTACAGCCAGCAATATATAATCTGGATAAATAATGATTTTGATATTTCATTCTTTGTAAATATAGTTGCAAAAAATTATTTCATTCAAAGGGCAAATTATTGAAAAGGCCTTTATTTATAACATCCTGGTGTAACCTTTGCCCAGCTTGGTAAGATAAGATGGAACTTGAAGCAACAGTTGCTCTGCTTGACTTCCCTCTCCCACTCAGAACAGTAGAGAGCAAAAAAAAAAATCATCAAATTGAGGCCACAGGAGAGAATGAATGGAGGATAGGAAGACTGTGGTGAGGAAGGCCATTAAAATAAGAGGAGGTGAAAAAATGAGGGGGCAAGTGGAGAAAAGGCAAATGAGAGAGAGAAAGAGAGCAGACAGAGAAAGAAAATCCTCCCGTGGTGCACAATGCTCATAGCTGGGGTTAAGTGCTAGTGTTTCATCCAGTGGGATTTAGGGTCCACATTTAAGCCGTCCCTAGTGCAGGGGCCACCCCAGTCATCTGCCATAATAACAATGATGATATACAGAGCCATTAAAACAGCGAGCCGCTGACATGCTGAACAATAGGTCCTCACAGCAGGCCTGGCCTCTCTGGACATCCAGGTGCACTCATGGCCCTGGTGACTGCCTTCGTTTTCATTCTCTGGCCCTCATTGTGTGGCCAAAGATGCTGTTTCAGCAGTGGGAAGAAGGGAAGGAACGAAAGGAAGTAAGAAAGTGAAAAGGAGAGTGAAAGATTAAACATTTAGGAAAATCTAGGATGTGAGAGCAGAGAGAAATGTTGTAATATGTATGCTGATAATAGTGACAATTGGTGATTGGATAGGTAATTGGTGTTACTTGTTTGTAATAATAGTCATAAACGTGTCCTTTTACTCATGAAAAAGGACAAAACCTACCGCAGTGCTCACATGGCTTAAAAAAGTGAAAAGGAAGAGGGGTACAGAAAAAGATCCTCATCATCGGGTTAGGCGATCTTTCAGGCCTGAGCGAAAAAGAGATACAAGCTGCAGAGAGGAGGAAAGCTGAAGGTCCGTCTGTCAGCAGGTGCTCAAAGTTTTCAGGGAGGGAGTGAGGGAAAGATGGAGAGAAAGAGAGAGTGAGCGGTGCTTAATCTGGACACACAGACTGAGCCCTGTGTCTGCTCATTCAAACGTGTGTCCGGCAACGCTGACCCGGCCCAGCGTTGCCCCCATTACCCACAATCCTGCACTCCTGACAGCCTCAGCCAGGCACAGTTTTGAAGGCTTCACTGAGCAAATCCTCGCCATCGTACACATTAAAGTGGAGCCTTCTCCATGTGTGGTCCGACTGCAGTTTATGGCTCAAACGAAAAGGAGAAAAAAGGAACCATCCCCAAATCCACCTATTAATGAGCTAAGTAGTCACCTTGTCACCAGACACCTAAAATCCCATATTGAATTTGAGCATTTTGTATACAAAAAGGGAAAAACACAGGAAGAAAAAGGAACTCGAGTGCAGCTCTGTGTGGCTGTGTTACTGATTCAGGCATGAAGAAGCTCATGCTATAGGATCAACCCACTGCTATTTATTTTGTACAATACAAAATAAAAAGGCAAAATAATGGAGGGGGGGGGGGCACCCCCAAGAATCCCAATCATTGGTTTCATATACAAGGGCTGGTTAAAAAGGTGTTTCCATTAAAATAAATGTTTTCTTTTTTTCTTTCCTTCTTCAATTCCTTATCACATATTAATCAAGCAATTTTAATGGCATAACTGACAAAACACAAGTAATAGCATGAAATTGTTTTTGATGTAAATCTTTACTATCTCTAGTAATCAGTCTCTCTGTTTCTGTCTTTCCATAGCACCAAGTTTAAAAAACAAAAGCAAAACAAAACACAAAAAACCCCACTGAGCCAGAACTTTCTGCATTTGTTGGACTGCATTTGTCACACAGTACAGTATAATATAATAGCCAAGGGGCTCTAACTCTTAGAGCTATAATTATGAGTAAAGCTGTAGAGACTTTGCATACTGTGTGGTGGGTATGACCAGAGCGGTGGATGGAAGCCATGCAGGGCCGTCATAGGTCTCTCCTGAGACTCAGACATCGCTCACAGCAGTGTCTGTTCAGGCTCAGGCGATGGCAGAACGCAAGTCTAACACGCAGATTAATTCGTATTTTCCGTGCTTCTTTTTGATCGAGGCTCGAAGTTGATGGAAGAAAGACTCCCACTCTGTCTCCCTCCCTCCTTCCCCCCATCTCTTTCTTGCTCTCTCTCTCTCTTGCTCTCTCTCTCTCTCTCTCTCTCTTCTCACACTACATGTAAAATCTTTGGCTTCTAGGATACAGTCATATATTGTGAACTCTCCAAGGCAATTGTAAGAGAAACCATTCAAGTACTTTCTGACTGGTTCCAGTATAAAACTATAACTCACGCTATAACCACAGGAACAAAAGTTTGACATTTCGCTTAAATTTAACTGAAAAGTCAGGAATTCCCTCTCCATTTAACGAGGCAATGAATTACTGGCTCCTCATTTACGTAGAATAATATCAGCCTAAAACATCACGCTCGCTGGGGAAACAAACAACAAACCCATCACAATGCTTTGTGTATCTCTGTGATGCTATTTCTTTATGAAATTTGTCATAAATCTCTGTGAATTAGAACAGACATCGGATTTATTATGGTTCACGCTTAGAGTAAGAACATAGATTTTTTTCTTCCTTCTTGTTTATGGCAGAAGGCTCTTGGTATAATTTCTGTTTAGTGATGGAGACCTGCCATCTTTTAGTGACACACACAAGGAGTGACAGGAAGCAGGAAATGCACACACATTCACACAAAATGATACCCTGAGGGACACATGTGCTGGAGAAAAAGCTTGTTATTCTTCCAAAGAAGAAAAGTCAGTGCTAAATGTCTAATACTCATGTCACTAACTTACCAGTAGGCTTCCAAGAAGCACTGTGGGTGTTCTGAGTGCCAGATGAAATAACCGCTCTCTGGTAAGCAAAGGATGACAACCTGTTCATTTCCTGAATGGGGAAGCGTTACTGTGAAGCATCGCTTCAGTGTTTCAGTTTTGCTGTTTGTGGGACCATCTTATCTCAGATTAGTGCTTGAGAAAGATGTGCTTGTGAAAAAGTGATGGTTGTATGTCTTTAAATGTTGTACAATAGAAGTAATAAGAAAGGTTAACTCCACCTCTAACCTTAACCTTAGCCTGTAGAACTTTTCTTACAAATTGTGTAATGAGATTTCTTACAAGGTGCGAAAAAGAAAAAAAAATCAATGGAGTGGAAAGAGACTGGTAGTAGTAGGGGATATAGTGAGTCAGTGCATGTGTTAAAGACACAGGAGGGCAGTCATTAAACATGTACTGCCCTCTCTCTCTCTCTCTCTCTCTCTCTCTCTCTCTCTCTCTCTCTCGTGTTAAGTGCAGCACCTGCTCGATTACAGCTTTTATAAGATAATTAAAAGTGATATGTTTGCTAAGATCACATGCATTGATATTTAAAGCATGTTGGATGTTATGCTCTTATTATCAAAGGGCCACAAACACCATATGAAAGAAACTGGTTCTCTCTGACAGAGCAATTATTATTATTATTTTTGTGTAATTATACTTGCTTTTTTATATTTTTCAGATTAGTAAATAACAACATCCCTTGGATATAGACGAACCTATGTGCATATTTGTGCAAATTTTGTGTCATTTCTTCATATTTTATCTTAGAATTAAGTGTTTAGCATAAGGAGGCTGTTTTGTCAGTAGTGAAGGTTGAATACAATAAATAAAAAATCGTAAAACATTATACAGTGACACCTAACACAAAATATTCTTGTTACTTTCAATCAGATAACAATAATTATAATAATTGTACCTTTATACGAATGTCTAGTGGTACAGTAATGTGCAGTGAAGATTATACACCACTTTTGTCTAAAAGGGTTCCTAATTAAAATAAGTAAAAAATCACATCTCTAAAATTTTTGGTGAAAATGGATTGAACAATGCTATTGTAGGCAAGGAGAACCAAAAAAAAAAAAAGAAAAAAAAAAAAAAGAAATAATTCCGACAACGTAAAAGTATGGCTAATAAACAAAAACACTGAAAATACTGAATTTTCCAGAAAATTTGAAAGGTGTCACAATTTTTTTTATTTGCATAGCATGAATGAACTTTAATCCATATGGAATGGTTTAATGGGTGAAGAAAAGAAAAAATATGTGAACACTATGCCTAAAAGATTAAATGCTGTAAGTAAGTAAAGGGTGGCCACAATAAATATTGACTTTTATTTTCTCAAAAAGAGACGTTTATTTTTGTTGTTACTATGTATTGTTGTTTGTTTACTTATTCTCATCATTATGATTCGATATTACATGAAATAAATATTTGAAAAGTACTTGGTTTCTGATTTGTCATTTTGTTAAGTTTAAGTATAATCATATCACACCCACACATATATTTTTACATCTTTCCTCTTTGTATTTTGTTATGTCTTTCCCAACAAAGATAATGATGGCAATGGTAAACTAACTATAACACTAATAGGAATAGCTAAATGTGTGTGTGTGTGTGTGTGTGTGTGTGTGTGTGTGTGTGTGTGTGTGTGTGTGTGTGTGTGTGTGTGTGTG
>JAOUQZ010000034.1:5663364-5682477 GCA_028564935.1 Neosilurus hyrtlii
TCTCTCTCTCTCTCTCTCTCTCTCTCTCTCTCTCTCTCTCTCTCTGTGTGTGTGTGTGTGTGTGTGTGTGTGTGTGAGAGAGAGAGAGAGAGAGAGAGAGAGAGAGAGGGTCAAATGAAGAATAAATATATTTGTTTAACTGCCTTGCATAGAGAAAAGTCACCATTCCTGGTGGGAAAAGCCAGTAGATAAGCAAAAGGTGCATCATGACCCAGGATCATTTGATCTCTTTTAAGGACATTGATTAATCAAATTCACAAAGCAAATGTCCAGAACCTTAGTCTGAAATCGAGTCCGTATATAATACACACCCTGATATTTGTGGGAACACTAGACTGTGTATTATGTGTCTTTTTTTCCAACAAGCTACCACCTGTCTGATCACTACTCCACCTCCTCCACCTTCTTATCCTCCTCCTCCTCCTCCTCCTTCTCCTCCCCTCTTGTCTCTAGTGTTGAAGAAAAGGGGGATGTCCTGTGCTGTTGTTCAGCACTTCTGTACTCGAGCATAGGAACGCGCAGGTAGAACAAACACAGTGGTCTGCTGTACAAACAGAGGAGGACAGGCGCAAGTGATGAATGATGGGAGTGGTGCAGCCAGCAAACAAGCAACTCAGGGGAAATCAGGGGAATTTGGCTTCTCTGAGAGAGCAAGCAAGATAGAGGACACTAACTTGCTAAAATGAACACACACACACACACACACACACACACACATACACATAATAATGCACAGTGTGTGATGCAATTAAAGCACAAATTACTGCATATGCTCCAAGTCTTTCAAGGAAAATATGAAAGTTGTGGTGGCATATTTCAATTACCGTAAAGGTTATTTGCCGCTACACTGGTGTGTTTGCGTGAAACAGTGTGTTTTTTCTATCATATGCATGTGTGCATATCTGCCTTGGCACTCATGTCGGCATTGTGTTGTGTGAGCACAGTGACACAGTTTGGTTGTAGAGTCTTTGACAGAAGTGAATTAATTGGGCCCCCTTGGATCATTTGTCTTTATTGCAGAGGCTAATTGGAAAAGAAGCAGGTGTTAATGGAGAAAGCCGAGCGTCTGTAGACCGAATCTCAAACACTGCGCTTGTAATGGAGCTCTCTGAGTGAACTTCACCATGTTTTAATTAGATTTCGCTCCGAAATGAAACCACAGATTTCTCCTCTCCACCCTCTTAGGTGAAGTGAATAGCCTAGAGAAAGACACGGAAAGAGAGTTGAGAGGTTGAGGGGGGGGGTGGAGACAGAGAGAGAGAGAGAGAGAGAGAGAGAGAGCAAGAGAGAGAGACCGAGAGATTGACAAGGGCAAGCAAATTTACAAAACCATATTGTCTCTATAATAGGGTTTCGTTTAGGCACTTGGGACTCGCCTCCTACACACATACATGTGCACAATGGAGGTGAAACTTGAGAGGCTCCCATGCTGTTTACAGTACATGGCCAAAGCACGAGTTGACACCATGCTCCAGAGTCCTTCTCACATGTGCAAATAATTTAAGTCTTGAGCCCCTTCAACACACTTTTGAACATGTTCACTGTGCATGTCCATCTGACGCTGGCGCTCAGTTTGTTTACGAACGCTAGGTCGATAAGGCGGCGCGTTGCTAGGAGCCAAATGGAACGGTGTCTGGATGTGGGAAATCCGGACGGGCCTGGCTAGCACGCTGGCCTCGTTAGCGCTCTCCGGGGCTAGTTCATCGCTAAGTGATGTCAGCAAGTTTTAATGGAAGCCACATTTTACCAATTATACCACGGAGGGATGTGAGCTGAAATGAGCGCAGGCTGTTTTGATGTGGTGTTTACTCGTTGAAGAGTTGTGTGTGTGTGTATGTTTGTGTGTGGTCTCTGTACTGCTTGGCCTCCTGCCACTGACTAACCTTAAGCATTCAGGTATGTGTGTTAGACACAGCGAACGTAAAGGGAAGTGTTGCACTTACGGCACATATTAGCAAATCAAACAAAATGTGCATCAGCTTGGTCCTGCAGACATAAACTTGGACCTTACTTACGTTGTGTAAAATAATACATCTGATCCAGAATTCAGTCACGAAGAGCATCACCCTACTTGTCAAACAAACGGGTTTTAAAATAAACAGAGTGCATGCAAAGGTCTGATTCATTCTATATAGTTTCCTCTGCTCACATTCACCAAAAATTTTATGTCTCCACATTGGTGTTGGGGCACTTATAGTTTTTATACGGGTGAGGGTTTTTTTTTCTTCCTGAAGCCCCCCCCTTCCAAAATCCCTGTTCTAGTGTCCCTGGCTCTCAATACCAGTGGGTGTGGAGTAGATCTATAAAGCAGCAGGACTGAGCTCTCTCATTACTGTCACTGCCGGCTTTATGGGGCCTCAAACTGCAGTCGCTGCCAAAGGCACATAAACGCAGATCTAGCAACTCAAACATCAGCCTCGTAGGACTTGGGATGCAAATAAAACAAACAAACAAGCAAACAATGCTGCAGTATTTACCCAGTCCTGAAAGTATAACTGAAGGTGATTCGACACATCACATTTTCCATTTCCCTATGCCCTTTGCGAGATTATAATAGCCTTGCAGAATTTTCTTGTACCTACTCGCTTACCAAGTATTGGCTTCTGTGTTGATAATCGTTTTGAAATTAATATGTTCTTCCCGGCCATGAAAGCAGTAGAAATCAATGGGGCTCCTTTTGCCTCAAGGAATATCCCACGCATGTGTGTCCTTAATGAAAATGTCAAAACAAATTACAAATGCAACGTGCTCTCATCACAGCCCCATACCTTTCAGGGTGTCATCCCTGGGGCTTGAGGAGTGTGTGTGAACAGAGTGCCCTCGTGGACCTCTGACACAAGGTCTAGCAGTGTGTTCAAACACACACACACACACACACACACACACACACACACACACACACGCTGTCCCTGTGTCTCGGTGTGCTGCACTGAGAGGTTGGGAGGTAGTAGGCGAGCCTCAGGCAGCTTTAGCAGCATTACAGAGGGCCTTGCACTAATAGTTGCCATGTGCTGCCTTCCAGACGTTTAAGGGGCCGCTAGATGCTACCTCCCTGCTACACTTCCAAAAACATTAGCACGTAATACTTTAATGCCTTTTGTGTCTGCTCAGGGTTCGTTGGAGGAAAGATATAAAAAGAGGTAGATAGGCAGGAGGTATACGTGTTTGTTCAGGCTACGCAGGAAAAGATTTTTATTGTTTCAGAGTCCCGTCTTTCTCATCCCTTATCCATCTGCTTTCACCTACTATCCCTGCTTCTTTTTTTCTGTTTTTACAGACAACTGCAAATGGGATTTTAACACGTACAGTATTCGCAAAGCCCATATTAAGTTTGGGTAACATTTCAAGCCCTGATACATTTTATCCAAGAAAGGTTTGGTCCAACTCTGATAATTGAGCGAATGATGCATGCTTTTAAAAAAAAAGTTACTGCATGCTATTGATGCGCTATCCAGAAACAAGCTATGACCTCATGTGTTTTAGAACATTAATGCGTATGAGCAAAGGTATTCTTCTTTTTTTGGGTGCAGAACTTGCAAGAGACAGGGCATGGAGACCATTACAAAATCAAATGAACTAGGGAATTGTAGGAGTTCCTCAAAGATCCAGTGTAGGTCCATTTTAGGTTATGTTTTTTGCATCGCAATACGTAAGTGACCAGGACCTGAACTCCAAATGGTTCTACAAAAACAAGGGCAAAGTTAGTTGAGTTTTAACCTTAACTTTACTTCCCATACACATATGCACTTTAGAGCAGACTCCTTTTGGTGCTGATGAAGAGAATCAGTAAGAGTTTGCAAAAACAGCACATCGTTAAAAGGGCTTAAAAACGCAAACAGCAGAGAGCTGAAGTGAAAAAAATTAGTATAATGCAGGTATTTAGCCAGCCTGAGCGACATCATATGAGAGAGTTATTAAAGGAAGTACAGTGCCAAACTGTTCACCTTTCGATACACCCTCAGATGCAATCAGTGGAAAGAAAGTGGTCTCTCATGAAAGTAGACAAGATCTTTTGCTCCCTTTTCTGAGCTCACCTTGTTTTCAGCTTAATACTGGCCCTTGTGATAAAGGCTATGGCAGATTACTACAGAGTAACCTCTTTCATATGTGCCAATTCACCAGTGTTTTAAATAAAAAAAACATAAAAAGATATATTAGAAGAAGAGAAGTCTCCATTTTGATGATTTTTTCCTTACTGCTGTACAAAAGAATACAGACAAGTTGTCGCTTTCTATCTGATATGACACATACAGGTGCTATTGGGTAGACAGTCCTGGGCTTTAGTATATTCGAGTGGCTGTGTGTAAACTCAAAAATGATTTATTGCATCTTTGAACTGTGATTAAAAAACACCTACACACAAAGAAGCAGGATGGATCGAGCCACAGCTTCACTGTTTTTGCTATTAACGTAAAAGAAATGTTTTATTTGAGATATTAATGCTGCTGTTAAAATTGGTCCTTGAGCATGCTATGAGAGCTGTAATTGTGCTAGGTTGATTAGTAATTTGCAAAGTAACAATAGACTGCCGATTACTTAGCACTTAACTGCAATTAGCCAAGACCAATATGAGTCAGTATAAATGGGCTAAAGGACCAGAGTGTTAGTCAATAGCTAGCTTTTGTTCTTTACCATGATGTAAGGGTTTTTGCAGACATATGCACATATAAAAACCTTATTTTAAATACTTTAAAATTTGCTTTAAAAATCTGACCAAATTTTATCAATCAATCAATCAATCAATCAATCAATCAGTCACTTGTGAAATGATTTGATATGTATAATTTATAAGTGTACTATATTGTTATTCTTGTTTTTATCTTTGTCCAGCACTATGATCAACTGTGGTTGTTGTAAAGCCCTTATAAATAAATTTTGATTGATTGATTGATAGATTAAGAGTTAAAGGCGCAGTGTCAGGGTTTTTTGTAGATAATAACCTAAATAATATTGTTGGGGCGGCACGGTAGCGTGGTGGTTAGCATTTCTGCTTCACAGAAAGAAGGTCCTCACAGAAAAAATGCCTAACAGAAAAAATGGCTCTCACTCTGGGCGAGGCCGGGGTACACCCTGGACAGCTCACCAGGCCATTGCAGGATAATCATTAATATAAATGGAAATTTATTTTACAGGGGATTGTAGACATAAATTAGGTTTGTACAAGAAATTTTCCAGGAGTTTGCCTTAATATTTCAATCTTTGAGCCAACTGCTTTTGTAAAAAGGCTATTTATCAAACATAGACTAGTATTTTGGACATCCATTCCATATTTACATAGATTTTTGGGTGAGTGAATTACGGTTAAAATCGTGCCACAGCATCTTTTAAACCAGCACTGTCTGAGTCTCTGTAGCTTTATTAGGTCTAATAAGTTTTTAATAGGTCCTTCATGTGAGCCTACTTATAGCAAAGCACTAGTTTTGAGTCCTATTTAAATTTAAGAGTGAGTAGACAATACCTTCCCCAGAAAAATGTAGGTTTTCATGTTTAATCCCTATTTTGTATCATTTTGTTTGGTTTGTGGAATAATAGTGTTTAAACAGTTAGCTTAGCAGTTTATATCAGATATATTGATAGTTCACAATTATTGAATTAGCAAACTGAAAAATCTACTACCTCCAATAATATGATCCACTAAAACGTTAGCCATTTTTATGTTTCCTCATGCTTGTATATGGAGTATAGGAGTATAGGAATAGTAGGAACCTTAGTGCTATACACACACACTACACTCGAAGAGAGATTACTGCCATGGAAGGTTAGGTCCA
The DNA here is from genome assembly GCA_028564935.1 of Neosilurus hyrtlii. Taxonomy (NCBI): domain Eukaryota; kingdom Metazoa; phylum Chordata; class Actinopteri; order Siluriformes; family Plotosidae; genus Neosilurus; species Neosilurus hyrtlii. The sequence continues at coordinate 5,669,133 of JAOUQZ010000034.1, forward strand.
ATGGACTCCAAGATAAAGATTTCTTTCAAGCAACAGCATGGCCTCATAGCCATAGACAGCGTGAAAATCAAATCAAATCGATCCTGTACAAAGACACAGACTGACTTGTTTTGCACTCAGAGTGAGGCATGTACTCGTGAGCTGTGGGGGCTGTCTTGGGCTAAGCTATCAAAGACTGTCAAAGACTCCATTTTAGACCAGGAGAGTAATGTGCAGATCTATTGCAAATGGCCTAGTGTAGCAATTAACAGGCCTTAATTACGGCTGAATGGGGAGCTGAGTGGCTAATCTTGGCTTCCAGGCCTTCAAAAGGCTCGTCAGCTATCTGATTATACATTGATCTATACACTCCGGCTATGTCGGTAATTTAGCACACACATACCAAGAGCAGGTCTCGATTTGTTTGTTGTTTTCACAGCCTCCAAGAGCTGCCAATTAACCCCCAGTCATCACGTTCATTTTGCAGTAACAGTAATTAAGACTCTGATTATTAAACCTGAAAACACAGATGTCTTCATTTTGAGCCATGTAAAGGAATGATGTGGAGATGGGGAGAGTTCCGGATTTTGTTTCTTGTGTTTTTCTGCCAAGGGCCCTCAATCCTGGACCAGCATCAGCGCATACCAGTGCCTAAAATAGTGCACGATACTTTTATTTAGTATCACCAAGGCGGCACAGCATCCATTTTTTTAACTGGTCCAAAACATGAGGCAGAAGCAACAGAATGTCTGCGAGCTCTTTGCCAAATTCCCAAGTTAAGAAATAGCATAACAGCCTATTATTTTTGGAACGGCAAAAAATGATGTCATTACTCCAGCTCTGATTAGTATGCTGTAGCAGGCTATGCTCGATATGCTCATAGCATTAAATCAGTTATTATTTATACTGATGTTATGGCATTTAGGTATTGTTTTAACAATTTGGGCCTGTGTAATCTCTTTCCTGCATACACGTCTTATCTGGACACTGCATGTCTGTTAAGACTGTTTACCAGTAGAGTACTATATAAAAAAAATTCAATACTATTAGGACTAAGAATTATACCTAAATGTTCACACCTGAAAAATCCCGTAGTACTCCTTTTATTGAGAAATGCTACAATGCAGTTTCAATGCCATCTCCCCCCATCCCCACCTTTCTCTCTGCCCTTGGAGGAAAATAAGCCTCTCTACGCAGCACGCAGCCCGTATGGACAGAGAGGGTCGAGATCGATACCAAAGGTCATTCCTCTAAAAGGCCAGTGGCTCCACAAGTATGAAATGTCACCGGTGAAATATGTGCTGTGATTCTGGGCTGGACAGATCAACTGCCTGGCTGTACAACCCGTTCTTTTGCTCCGTGCTCGGAATTAAGGTGGAAGGACTTTTAATTGAGAAACACATGAGCTGTTCTTTGCCCAAGCACAGGAGAGAAGGTGAAATAATGAGAAACTTTGTTATCTAGGGGGTGACTTGTGCTGCCACAGCTTGAAGTGACTGATGAGAAGGTTGCACTCCTTCCCCAGTTGTTGGCAATCTGTTGGCAGTAAGAAGCATCACAAAATTTAGGACTGTGCTTCTGTAACGAGATGTGCTTTCGTGTGTGTGTGTGTCTGTGTGCGTGTATGTAAGAGCGAGAAAGAGAAATACAGGACCAATATATTTTTGTGTGTGTAAAATGTGCAGGCTCCAGGCCCCTGCAACGCCTACATGTGTTAAGTGCAGGTTTTGACTGCGTGTGGATGTGTGTGCGAGTCAAAGGTAAAGGCAGACAGAGCGAGGCCGCCTGTTGCGGGTGGCTTTTGATGGAGCCAGGCAGCTGGGTGTGTGAAGGAGCAGGGCAAAGCAGAGGCGGCCTGGCTCACTGCTGGCCTCTATTCACCGGCTCTCGTTAAAAGTCCTCACCCGCTGCTTCCAATCAGACGCTCTTTGTAGCTTTCTCTCTGTGCCAACGCACCAGGCCCATGGTTTCTCAGCACTGGCACATCTGTGTCTGCAGAGAAAGCGAGAGCAAAAGAGAGAATGGGAATAGGGACAGCGGGGATGGCTGGCCAGAGAACCTTGACGATATTCGAACTGATGAGAACGGGTAGGATACAGCAATGAAGCGATGGATGAATGGAAGGAAGAAAGAGAACAAGATTTAGAAGGTGAGGCATAACAAGGGACTGAAATGCCTTTCCGCCTTTTCCTTACAAATTATTACTGAGAGGACCGAAAAAGACAAAGGTTAGGGCTATGGGTCATAGAGCCCTTGGGCTCCTGTTGATAAATAAGAATGAAAATACTACAGGCCATGCTCTTATAGAAAATTAATCAGTGTTATTGATTAAAATAAAATCAGTGTTATTCTTGTGCTACTCAGTTGAAATATGACGCCATAGGTCATACATAGCCTCAACCTAACATTGTTGTAAACAGGAGGTCACATGGGTTTAACATAGGGCAATCATAGGACTGTTGTAGGAAAAACATATGATTCTGAGCACATCAGATGACCCAAAAAGCAATTGAAATTAGAATTTCTATCATAAGAGATGTCCGACATTGTTGGGCACGGACCTGCTGTCAAGAATTAGGTACAAGACAAAATATTTTTGCTCGATAAACAGTCTAACAGGGATCTATGGGGACATTTTATATTGCACAAAGGCTGAGTTTCATATGTCTCACTCACACCTGTCCTAGGAAATTGCACGAATTGTCTGTGACAGGGCTTAATGTGAGACGTTTGAGACTGAATGAGTGAATTTAATGTTTCTTCAGCAATCCATAGAAAAATCCAGTCCACACATTCTAATGAGGAAACACTTAAGTTGATGACACTACTGCCTGGACAGGAAATGTACATGTGTCAATAGGAAGGTTGTTGGACTACTGAACTGCACTTCCTGTAAAAGCTGATGCTCAATGTTGTGCAACTACTGAGACATCTGAGCTGGAGGAATGATTCAATCTCACCGAATATTCTTAATAGACAAGCCTGTCAAAACAAAACATGGTGTTTGTCAAATATTGCTATCTCGACATGAGCCTAGTGCTTGGTGTCCCATCGAACCTGTCTTTCAATAGCATGTCCAGGTGTGCTGATTGCTCTGCTGTCTCCTTTAAAGATTCACGTCTGTGAGAGCTGGATCCGAGCTCAGGTTAGCTTCCTGTAACCCAAGCCTTTCTTCATCCAGCAAGAGGGGGAGAAATGAATTAGTATGTACTTGCACTGGATGCAAAGGGTATTGTCAAAATGCGGTGTCCTGTGTCTCGATCCCATTACAAAAGTAAATAAAGAGAGGACAAAACTGTAATCCAAGCATTCCTGCTTCAGCTCTCACTGATGTCATGTCCGTCCCCTCTCCATTCAGCCCTTTATTGGATGTAATTATGTGATTAGTTAGGCTTTTATAACTTGCACTGAGGCCAACGTGATAGTAGAGGAAGATCATATGTGTCACTGAAGAAGTTTCACCTGTACCTCAGGGTCATGAGATACGCTCGTACCTCAGCGTTAGCTAAGAGAGATGCCGTTGATTAAGTTTCATATAAATATATGGCAGGGTGAGAATAAGGAAATATAGTTACAGCAGCACAGTGAGAACATGTAAAATAGTAATGTTGATGCTGATTGGATCTTAAGCAGTAGCCTGTACTATAAGAAGTAACTAATTATTGCACGTTTGGACCATTCTAATGAGGTATATAAAGTTTATTCTGGACAAATAAAAGGAAAAAAATCAATCAAAATTAAACAACGGGTTTTAAACTGTGGACTTGGACATATGTCTGTCTCCCCCACCAGTCGGTTCCACTCTGACCTAATTAAACGATGCTGGATAGCAGTCAAGTCATAAGCACAACTAGCCTGGGCTTTTACAAAAGCTCAACTTAAACTTAAAGAGATTAGACAACTTTTGCAAGATATTAGCTGTTCAAAAATGAGAAAAATGTCCGTAAGCCTCTTGAGCACGAGGGGCGAGCGAACAGACGTCCTTTTGTTCCCTGCGACCGGGGTCCTGGCTCTTCGGCACCGTGTGCGGGACTGGTCTACACGCCTGATCCCTGGCCCTGTAAACCCAATCAGCTCCAGGAATTAGAGAGGGATTAAACTCCTACCTACTAGTGCAGCACTTGAAAAAATATAAGGAGGGGGGGGGTGGTGAAAAAATGCACGGCCCACCCAGGAGGTCAAGAGAGGAGAAAAGTGGGAAAAGGTAAGGAGCACAGTGGAGAAGAGAATTGAGGATTGGCTCAGTTGAGAAGACAGAAGATGAAAAAGAGGGATTTCTGTCTCTTTAGAACATCAATGCGTGAACTTTGTAGTGAAAAGAAGTGCTCGGATCATTCGATGCATTTTCATCTTCCTCACTAAACTCAAAGAGTTTATTATCACAGTTCATTCTCCTTTCTCTCTCATACACTCGCTCTCATTTTCTTGTTCCTCACTCCATGGTGGGCGAGCTAAAGGAGATAAAGACACAGATCCTTTGGTGTGTGACGAGGCCTGGCCCCTGTCATCACAAGCCCCTTGTTGTGCCTGCAAAATCCTCCCACTGCCGCCCCCACAGAGCGAGAGAGAGAGAATGAGAGGTGGTCAGACAGCCATGTGAGGAGTGTCATATGGAACAGCTTTAGTCCCCAACCCCTGTATCATCCTATCAAAGGAATGCTGGCTGCATCTGGACAGCAAAGCTGCCTCATGTGTGCCAGCACGAGTAGGGTGGAGGGGACACAGTGACTCTGCCAGCCTCCTACACACATCCATACATATGCACACATTGTTCAACTGATGATTTGTCCTTATTGCAGCATATACAGTAAATAAACTCCTGTTCCTTTACACTCCTTAATATTTACATGAACTTTGGACCTCAGTATCTTGATGACAGTAGTGTTTTAGATATTTTTCACTTAAACAGAGAAATACCGTGAAAACACCCTCATGCACAATCTCGCACAACCTAGCTCTTTCTCACCCAGATCGGAGGACTGTGCTTGACTCTTTCTCTCCCACTGTCTCTCCACTTGACCTCTGTAAAGTGTCCTTTCCCTTGCACCATCATCCTCACTCACTCATCCTATCTCTGACACTGACATTCTTTCACGTTAGCAGCGTTGACTGGCCAGATAGGCCTTCCCTACTAGCATAGTCCCTATCTCAAAATGTGTGTGTGAGAGAAAGAGAGAGACAGAGAGAGATTATTAGAGACACTAGCTCAGTGAATTGGCGACGGGAGTTTGTGTGACCTGGATGCATTTTTGAGCAGGACAATCTAAGACCATGTCTTCTTTTGGTAAGATTTATTTTTTTATTTATAATTAAGCTCGATCAGGTTAAGTGAGACATTTGGTTTGTTCTTCTGTCAGGAATCCTTCTAAGTAAACTATATAGCATTGTGTGTGTGACTAATGCTAACTGGGTGAGTCGGTTTCTTAAGTGAAAAGTTTCCAACATATTGTCACATCATTTTCATCAATGGCAAGGTGAATCATTTTGCTCAGATACTTGAGGTCTTTCATTTTGTTGTCAGCAAGGCAAGCCAGAAGAAGATTACTGTGGTATTATCACTAGGCTGATTACATGTGATTTACAGTCCTGAGTCATGAACCGCTTCTCCTCCTCCTGACAGCAAAACAAATGTAAGACACGGAGGCCAACATCATTTTCCTTTTCCCGTGTTCTCCCACGCTTTTCTCTTTTCCTTCTCTCTCCCCCCTCTGTTTCTTTCTCTCCCTGTTCTTATTGCACTCCCACACCTTTGTTGGTTTTATCTACGTTGGTGGTTGTTTGATGTCTGTGTTTCAGAGAGTCATCCATATTCCTTCCACAGGACTGTCAGTGCTGAGCGGAGGTGCTCATTCTTCATTCTCTCGTTATATCTGTCCTCCTCTCCTTCTCTCCTGTCAGGAAGCTGGGTCACCTTTAACCCTGGTCCTTGCGCTTTAATTTCTCCTGCTTTCTCTATAGCCCAGGGCCATGTAGAGGCACAGGTACAAAGTGTGGTGCTGGTCCAGGACGCTGCAATCAAGATTTGAAATAAAAGCCTGTCTTTTAAAAACGTACTGCACCATTTTCAATCAGCGCTACGCACCCCAGTGGCAGCATGAACCTAGAATTAGAAAGGAGTATGAGAATAGAATGAACCAAAAGAGTTTGTTAGCTTGTTTCCCTCTGCCTCCTTCCTTCCTGCCCTTGTACCTTGATTCCTGGTTAATATAGAGACTGATGAGCTCAATTTGGTGGTGGTTCCCCCAATGCAAAAAATGATTAATAGCTCTAGCAAGGTAGCATCAACGAGCTATCCTCGTTCAACGGTCACCAGCGTACCCCTCTAACCCCTCCCGTGCACACAACTGATGGCAGAGACTTCATCGTTTCCAAATGAAATAGAGAAAAACAGAACAGAATTTTGACACCTCCACTCTCTCTTACTCCATCTCTTGCTCCTTCTGTCTTGACACTTACCTCCATCGCACCCCCCCCACACACACACACTTTCCACTCGCTTGTTAAGTGTCTTTCCCATTTGTTATGCAAATAGGGCGACAGAGGGGACGACATCATCTGGAAAGTGCGATAAATATTTGATCAGGCATAATGGAAGTTGTCGAGGATGTCTAATTGTGCCACACGTTATCTGGAGGGAAGTCAGACATGGCCTTTGATCTCGTTCCCTCTCTTTTTTTCTCTGCCTCCATCATCTCCCACTGTCACATTCATTTTCTCTCCCACTTTCTTTCCTATGTTCTGTCCTCGTCTTGTCCCTCTATTTCCAGCAACTCCTTCAGATCTATGGGCAGAGTGTAGCTGAATGTTTCTCTTAATGTCACACTGGAGAGAGAGAGAGAGAGAGAGAGGGAGAGAGAGAGAGACATTGTGTCATTGAAATCTCCCCTTTCCTGTTCCCATAGTACTCTTTGATAGGCCATTACTTCTTTCCTTTCTGTTGCACATTGCATCCTTTGTGGTAATGTTTTTTTCCTGTTTTAGGAAATGCTGGGCCACTAGGAGGTTACAGGATCTTTCTGATCTTGTGTTTTTACTGTACTGAGATAATCATATCTCTATTCTCACAATGTACTACTATAACTAACAATGCACATAAACATTAACTCGCAATAAATTCGACTCTGTAAAAAGTACAGCTTTTGGTAATAAAAAAGGAACATTATGTTTAGCTTTCATAAAGCTACTGATCTGCAGCTAGGCAGCCCCAAACACAGCAAGCTGCAATGAATAGTGCTTTCTGACATTTTCTTTCATAGTAGCATTAACAGTTTCAGCTGTCTGTGCTGCAGTAGCTCTTCTGTGGGATCAGACGTACTAGCCTTCACTCCTCACGTGCATCAGTGAGACTTGGGCACCCATAACACTCTTGAGATTTTACTGGTTGTCCGTTCCTTTGGTAGGAACCACCTTTGGTAGGTACTGACCAGTACTACAGTACAGTGCATGCCAGGAACACCCCAAAGACCCGCTGTTTTTGAGATGAATAGAGGCTGTCGTTTAGCCAGTACAAAGTGGCCCTTGTCAAAATCACTCAGATCTTTACGCTTGCACATTTTCCTGCTTCCCTCACATCAACTTCAATAACTGACTGCTTCTGAATGGTTTTTAATATTATGGCTGATTGGTGTACATTGTGTGCTTGTGATAGAGTGTGATATTGTGAATATGTTTTTATATGCCACCGGGTTGAATAAAGCTAAATCCATAACATACAGTATATACGAAACACCTGTACACAAAACATTGTACACCATATTCTACAGTAGTAGTGCTGAGGTGGGAGTATGTTTATTGGTGCTGTGCCATGCAGTGATTGTAAACTGTTGCTTGTTTGCACTCCAGAATGTTTAGACAGACTTTATTTGTGCACCGCCTCGTCCGGCTCTTTCCTCCACAATTCAAGCTGCTCATCCGCACTATCGTCCTCAGCTTTGACTCTCAGGTCTATTAAGCAAAGACAAAACAACCTAATTATGGGAAGCTGATAAGCAAATAATCATCTGTATTCAAATCAAACAATTGGAAATTCTTCAAACATTCTAAAGAAGCAGATGGTGCATGTGTATGCAAAAAAAGACAATGAGGGGAGACGAAAAGATACGAGAGGGCTGTAATTGTCCTGCATGAAAAACCAGGGGAATTTGCATTGATAGATGACCATAATTTTTTTAATCAGGGACTGCTCTTTCTTCTCGATGTAAAAACCTCTTTTTGTTCCTTTCAAAGACAACTTATAATTAAAATTGAGCATGATTAATCAGTTTCAGTCAAAAGAATGTTTTTTCCAAAGGAATGTTCCACCTGAATGCAATGGATTTTATCATCATCATGAAATAATTCGATATTTTTTCACTATACATAAGAGAGAATAGGTATAAATAAATAAGCAGTGCTTTGCACATCTGCTTCACAGCAAGAAGGTCTTGGGTTTGTGTCCCGGGTTTGGCGAGGGCATGTTCTCTCTGTGCTTGGGTTTCCTCCAGGTATTCAAGTTTCCTCCCACAGTCCAAAGATATGCACATTAGGTTAAGTGGCTGTTTCATATTGCCTCTGGGTGTGAGTGTGAATGATTGTGTGAGTTGGCCTTGGCGAGCTGTTCAATAAATGGTAGCCCTTCCATGGTCCAATCCTGATATCAGATTATTGTCTGTAGAGGTTGTCCAGTTTCCTCCTCATTTAAACAATATACTATAATTTATAGTATATGAATAGTTTTTTAATGTGAGTGTGTGAGTGTGTGTGAGAGAGTGTGTATGGTGCCCTTGCTCTACTTTGATGGGTATTCCCAACTTATGTTCAGCGTACTCAGTATAGGCTCCGGATCCACTGTGGCCTTGACCTGGATAAAACGGACACAGAAGATGAATGATGCAATGCTGTCATGTCATGTTTAACACTGCCTTACAAATTGACAGCTTTGACACCGTTTTTTGTTATTGACTACATAAATTAAAATAGTAATTTGTATAATTTATATGCAACTCATCAGTCCTTGGTGGACTGACCCTGGAACTAGTAGGGTATTTAATTAATAGGTGCCCAAACTGACATTAAGAAACAAGAGAGAGAGAGAGAGAGAGATTGTGGATGTCGGAATCATGACTAATAGTTCACCCCAACTGTCCCAAGAGATCAACGGCGTGTTGTTTGAGATGTCACACGGTGAGCTGAGACACAGATAACAGAGACAAAAGAGGGGCTCAGCTCACATTACCGAGGGGACCACCTCCATTTAAAGAGTAGCATTTGTTCCCCACATCGACCCGGCGACCTCCCTAATTGCTAGCCAATTATGTGGAATTCGACGCAATTCGCATTCGCTTTTAAACGGGAGAAAATTGCCTGTCCCTAACCCAGCAGCCCCTCCTCCTTCTTTAGGCTGTTCATCTCTCTAAGGTTAAAAAGGCATTATTTATATCAGGGCACAACAAGAGTCCATGAGTCCAATAAAGTCACATCCTATGCACACTATGAATGTTAATTAAGCATAGGAGACTCATTAAGCATTAAAGACAGCTAAGAAGAGGTCTGTGGGGCCTCGTATTTAATTTATCACATAATAGCATGTTTAGGTACCTTTTCTTAATGTAATTTTGAACTAAATTAGATACAGATAACAATGTTATTAGAGCAGTAAGGTGTTTTATTTGTACTGTAAAGCAGCATTTGTTCATTCATTCATGCATTTTCTAAACCGCTTAATCCTAATTAGGGTCACAGGGAGGCTGGCGTCCATCTCAGCCAACTCTGAGCGACGGCAGAGTACATTCTGGACAGCTACAGCATTTGTTGTCATTAGTTATTATTATTTTAAGTAAAGTACAGTTAGTGGATTGTAAATACAGTAAATGACTCACATGAAGGGTTCGCTGTTGGATATCAGCATGAACAGGTTTCATTTTGAATACAAAGTTCGATTAATGGTGTAGAAAGTCTACAAAAAAATATACAGTATATGGTAGTAGATATTGTAGATCACCATATTTACCATGGATGCAGTCATTACTCTAGTCTATAGATAGCAAAGTATGGAAAAAGCTAAAGTGAGGGTTTTTTTGTTTAGTTTGGACCAGTAGTCACCAACCCTGTTCATGGAGATAGACCTTCTGAAGACTTTATATCCTCTACACATGCCCACCTGGCCATCTAATCAATCAAGAGCTGTGTTCGATTTAGCTTGGAGATAAAAAACCTGCAGGAATATAGATCAGGATCGGTGGCCATTGGTCTAGAGATACTAAGTTAAGTATATTAATGGGGCGGTGTAAGGATTGTTTGAAGAAAATAGCCTTAATAACATCAGTGGGGTTATCAAAGACAGTAATTTATTGACTCACTCACTCACTTGCCAAACCGCTTCATCCTATTAGGGTCATCACAGGGAGGCTGAACCCATCTCAGTCAACACTGGGTGAACAGCTCGCCCTTCCATTGTAGGGCCAAAATACACACATAACCACTCACAACATTTGTAACAGCCAGTTAGCCTAATGTGCATGTTTTTAGACTGTGGAAGGAAACCAGGGTACCCTGAGGAAACCCAGGGAGAACATGCAAACACCACACAGAGATCCCTGAGCTCAGGACTCGAACCCAGGACCTTATTTCTGTGAAGTGCACGTGCTAGCCACTATGCAAACATGCCGCCTACGCTAATTTACCTAAATGGAAATTGAATTTAAATGTTCTAAAATGTTTTAGAGTATAATAGACATGAACAACATGTACATGTACAAAATGTGCAACATGTACAACAAATTTGCTAGGAGTTTGTAATCCATTGCAATCCATTTCCATCCACTTCATATCAGGCTTGAGAACTTTGCACTCCTTTTAAGTTTCAAGTTGAAAGGCTATTTAACAAACAGAGAGTAGCATTTGGTACATTCATTGCTTATTTACATGCCTTAATTGCTCATGGAGTGAATTTACATAGAAGAATGTACCTTTAAGGTTGGAATGATAGGTAAGTTATATGTATAGACAGCGTTCAGTAAGATTGGGGGGTGAGAACAGGCTTCACTTTGTATTGTACCATATGTACCATGAATGCAAATGCAGATTATTTTATTGAAATTTTGACAAAATGAGCAAACAAAGCTAGAGGGTAGTATGACACTGGTAAACCATCGAATTTGCTCATTGGATAATTGGTGGAGATGTAAGGATGGATGGTGCGTCGGTCTGTGTGCTCACCTCCTTTTTTTAAAATTGTTGCCGTTCAATATCAGGTAATTGTTAATACTACAGCAATTCAACTTACCTTTAATGCACCACAGTGACTTTTATAAAATGATCAGAACATGGCTAGGTGGCACCATGCAGTCTCAATCGTCTGACAGAACGGGTGGTCCATCAGGCTGGAGAAGCAGGCTGGAGCCTTTTTCCCAGAATTCTTAGGGTCAGACTCATTGTTTTTCGGGAGGGTATCGAGCATTGTGTAGCAGCTGATTGTTGCTCGGCCTGGTTCTCAGGTCTGTTGTGTTGGAGAGCTGGCTGCATTGTTCTCGAACGAACTTGTCAACATTCACTATGCAGAAGCATCTGTTTCCCTGTTTCCTTCCCCCTGTAGTACAACATGGCTTCCTTTGCACTGAACTACTAATGCCAAGGGTTCTGCCGGGCTTGGTACCCCACACGGAATTTTGAAATAGACTGATAGATTTATTGATTCCTTTTTTTGTTCCTTTTTCTGCTTTAGAAAAAAGAAACTGATTATGAGTGATCAATGCTTTTGCTACAGATGATTTTTAATGACATGAATAAAATCTGAAAAAATTTGAGATTTGAAAAAATGAAAAAATTTACTCCTCCCAAAATGCAAATATTTCAAAATGTTGCTTTCTAATTGTGATTTATAACAAGAAAAGTCTGCATAAAAGAGAAGCACAGCAATGTACCTTTCAGGAATTGTGCAGGCCATTCAGTCTGAATAGATCATACTGTACTATGGTAGTGGGTTCTGACATGCAGTGAAACGATCCAGGATTAATTGAAACTAGATTTGATGGTAAGTGGATTAGCCGCGCTTGAAACAGAGCAAACTACGGACACTTAATAATCGTTTAATCGAACATGGCGTTTGCTTAATTCAGATGTCTCAGGCTTTCTAGACTTTTTATTTCTCTGTGTAAAATATTGACTGACTAAATACATCAAATAAAGGGTAGCGGTATTTATGCTGCCAATCAGAAGAAAAAAATATTGATATCATGCGAATTTAGATGCACTACATTTTTTCAAAACTGTTTTATTTAACCAGGGTATTTCTCATAGATTTGGGCTAAGAGTTTCTCACATACATAGCTTAAGTCGATGTTAGTGTAGGGAAGTGCATTAAGTCATTTATCCCATGACGAGTGTTAGAGCTAACACAAGAAACTTGTGTTGATAGTTTTTGTGACAATGAACATTTACTGACAATATAATATGCTGTAAAGTTGTTTTTGAAGTTGCTCCAGTTGCTTTATGGCTCTGTCTGCTTTACTCTATTCTGGACTGCAGTCAGGTATATTTGCGTTTCCAGGCTTCTGACGACTGAAAGTTTCTTCCACACCATGGAATCCCTGTTCATTTTTATTGTATCATTTATTAGCTTCACTGGCCTGCGGTGAAGAAGGAGTGTGATGAATAAAACAGCTTTCCCATCTCTCCGCTATAAGAGAGTAACAGTGTCTCCTTCGCCGTGACATTTCATGTAGCCGCCTTTCCATAGAGTGGTCACTACTCCATAAATGTCATCCTCAGCTGGATTAGTGATTTATGAATGCTGGCTATAGGAGTGACTGAAAGAGAGGTGTACAATATGTGGAATGGAGATAGGAGAGAGAGAGAGCGAGAGAGAGAGAGAGAGAGCGAGAGAGAGAGAGAGAGCGAGAGAAGGAGAGAGTAAGGTGAAGGATGAGTGTGAGGACAGAAAGGCTGGGAGAAAATGGTTCCACCGAGTATGTGTCCTTTCCTCCCAGTGTCTTGGTCCAGCCCCCAGCCTGTGCTCCTTTAGCTCAAGTCTGACTGCTCAATGAGCCAGAACAGCGTGATTAGCCAGGCCAGTGCTGCGGCCGGCTTATTGAGCGACCTCGCCTAATTCACTTGACCTGTTCGCCTGAGTCCACACACATAATAAAAAAGCCTCACTGAGACAGACTCGATTAAGAAACGAGAAGACATCATGCTTTGTTTCCTTTACACATGGGCCTGAAGTATAAAACACTGCATAAGGACAATATATATTGTATACTTTTAAATATCAAAGAAATGTGAATTGTGGTTCAGTATTGCCTTTTCTCTGATTGTGTGTGTGTGTGTGTGTGTGTGTGTGTGTGTGTGTGTGTGTGTGTGTGTGTGTGTGTGTGTGTATATATATATA
>JAOUQZ010000034.1:5682577-5692745 GCA_028564935.1 Neosilurus hyrtlii
TGTGTGTGTGTGTGTGTGTGTGTGTGTATACAGTAGGATAAATACAGAATGCTAATAGAAAAATACTAAAGTGGTTGTAGTGCAGAGTGGTTGTAGTGCAGAGGTAGTGGTGTGTGCATGTACAGTGTGTACAATGAGTGTGCAAAAAGTGTGCAGATTGTCTGGTATTTCAGCAGTTCAGTAGCCTGATGGCTTTCAGGTAGAAACTGTCCCTGAATGTGCTGGTGCGAGTCCGTATGCTCCTGTACCGTCGGCAAGAGCGTGAAGAGTGTGTGGCTGGGGTGGTTGGGATCAGAGAGGATCCACTGGGCCTTTGTCATACAGCTCTGTGTGTAGAGGTCCTGGATGGTTGGCAGTTCAGTCCTGCTGAAGCGTTGTGCAGATCTAAACACTCTCTGTAGAGCTTTGTGGTCCAGAGCATTACACCTGCAGTAACAGGTAGTGATGCAGCCAGACCTATGGTGCATTGTTAAAAGTTGGTGAGTATTCTGGAGTCCATGCCAAACCTCCTCAGCCACCGAAGAAAAAGAGCTGCTGTCTTGCTGCTTTCGAGATCACACCCACATGGTGTGACCAGCTCAGATCCTCAGTGATGTTGATCCCCAGGAACCTGAAGCAACTGACTCTCTCCACCTCTGTCCCCTCAATGCGGATAGGGGTGTGACCTCCACCCTGCAGTCTCCTGTAGTCCACAATGAGCTCCTTGGTCTTGCTGACGTTGAACAGCAGGTTGTTGTCCCGGCACCATGATGTCAGGGCTGTCACCTCTGCTCTGTAAGCAGACTCATCTCCATGAAATGCAGCCAATGGTGGTGTCATCTGCAAATTTGATAACCTTGTTGGAGTTGTGTGTGGCCGTACAGTCGTAGGTGAACAAGGTATACAGCAGGGGGCTGAGCACACATCTCTGGGGGGCACCGGTGCTGAGCGTCAATGTGGAGGATGTCACATCGCCAACCCACACCACCTGTGGTCTACCTGTCAATAAGTCCTGAATCCAGTTGCTCACCGGCGCCATCTTGACTGGGAACTTATTATCGTTCATTTTCTGAACCGCTTAATCCTAATTAGGGTCACAGGGAGGCTGGTGCCCATCTCAGCTAACTCTGGGTGAGGGCAGAGTACACCCTGGGCAGCTCGCCAGGCCATCGAAGGGCAGAAACATGATGACGGCAATGCAGCCTACTCTTTACGAAAGTCAGCAATGGTTCTTTTACATGCCTCTCACCACAGACAGTAAGAGACATGACTGGCCTTTGATAACCCAGTTAGCTGCACTGGGGGGCATTTATTATTACTTTTCGTAAGTACCACACAGTGACATATAATTGAAACAGCCAATGAGAAAGGAAACATGTTTTTGAACATGCCCATTGTTGCAGCTTTTGCATGTACTGTGACAAGGAGCAAGGACTGATGTTACCAGAAGGAACTGCTGATGTAGAACGTCATTGGTTTAAATAGCTAGTAACAGTAGTTCACCACAGGAACCCTTTAAACTTACTAGCATCGCGGGGAAGCCTATCTTGGCCAACACTTGGCGAAGGCTGGGTACACCCTGATGATCGCAGGGCCACCACACGCAACCACTCACACTTACACCTAGGGGCAACTTGGACCAGCCGATAAGCCTAATGTGCACATCTTTGGACTGTGGGAGGAAACCAGAGTACCCAGAGGAAACCCACACAAGCACTTGAGGAATATGCAAACTCCACACAGAAATGCTCAAGCCTGGTACTCAAACCCAGGACCTTCTTGTTGTGAGATGGACGTGTTAACCACTACTCCGCCGTGTCGCCAAGGTATAAACAACTTATAAGTAATTAGTACATTAATTCTGTCATATGCTCTGAAATATGTCTTGTATGGCCAGTCAGCCTTTTTAAAAGCTCATATGGGGACAGGGTTGGGTGGGGGGTCTTTAAGCAATCGGAGGATTGTGAAAAGCAGCCATGTGCTAATGCTCAGGTGATTCCAGTCCACAGTCCACTCCTTCATTCATCTCCATTATTTCATTCTGTCCTCGTGTTTTTTTTCAAGTCTTGGTGTTTATCAGCTCTTCTACACTGTACCTTCCCCTCCATTCTCTACCCCAATTTACTCTCTCTCTCTCTCTCTCTCTCTCTCTCTCTCTCTCTCTCTTTCTAACAACCCCCCTATGCTTGTGTCCCCGTGCGGCAGCAGGTCAGTGGCATGCTAACACTTTTGTCAGTGTGATTAATAGCATGGTGGATTGTCGTTAATTCACTAGCTAATGACTAAGACCGGGGCCAGTCGAGGAGTAATCGGGTGATGTATAGCCAGGGAGTGCTCCCTGTGCCAGAGGTGAAAATCATTTCCCCCACTCAGATACCGTTGCAGGCCAAACCAATGGCTTTTCCTTTTAATAAAAACGAATGCATTCCCCCCTCCTCTCTTTCCCTTGTGCTGCAATTCCCAGTAGGTTGCTAAATGAAGCTGTTTTAATACAGGAGCCGCCGGGACACTTCTTTTAGCCCGGATAGGAACTTGTGCACTTCTTTTACGGAGTTTCGTCAAAAACCCCCATATGCTTCTGATGTATGCTTGTATAATAGTGCTGAGGTAGTCGCAGTCTACTTGCTGTAGTCCCTTTAGCACCATTAGTGAAGTGCTCAGTTAGACAAGTGTTCAGTTACAGTTCTGGGCAGCCCTCGTCCACCCCCGATTTCTTTTCCACAGAGAGGGCTGTGTAAGCTTTGCAATTAAATACGAGCAGCGGCGTTTCCTCCGAGCACATTTGGGAAGTGCAAACAAATTTGAATTCTTCTGGAGGGAGGCAGGAGAGAGGAGCAAAGGAAAAGGGGAAAGGTTGAATTTGTTCCTGAATAAGCTGTCACTGGTCCGGCTGTGTGAGGCTGCGCTCTCAGCCTGAGGGTAAAATGGTAATGTGTCTACTGAAACACAGGACCGGTAGAGGCCTGAGGAAATGAGAGAGAGAGAGAGTGTGTGAGAGACGGAGGAAAAGAAGTGAAGTCAAGCCAGAGTGCAGGGGGAAAAAAAACGATGGAGTAGTGATGAAGTGGACTGCTCACCTCAGTGAGTTTTCTTTACACAGCTAAACGGTGCTGAAAGTGGGGCAGCCTGCGCGAGCACGCACTTAAAATGCTCCGTATGCATCACATCTATTAGGACGCCGCAATTTCCATTTAAATATGGTTTACTTCTTCCTGGGGTGGTCAAAATGGTGATGAAAACGTTTCCACTCGCCGCAAGTTGTTTTTGATTAAACAGTGAGCTCTTTTATGTATGCTTTAATCTTTCATGATTCACATAAATAAAAAACACAAAGCAACATTTCCCATCTCTATGATTGAAAGAATGTGTGTTATTATTTTATTAATAGCAAAGATTTACAAGCCATGCCAGTCAAGGCCGAGCTCCTCTCCAGGAAGAGCAGGAGCACGTTCAGAGTGTGTAGAGCATATGCTGTTCTGTCATTACCCAGGCTGAAGCCTTCTGGCATTTATTAGCAGAGTACCCCCCCCCCCCCCCCCCTGTCTGTCTCCCCCCTCCCCACTCTGCCCTCCTTTCCCTGGGTGAAGTTTGCGACTCAATTTGGCAAATGTAAGTTAGTATTGATTATTATTAATATTTATCATGTTTCTGAAAATGTCTTTTCCCAAGCGCTATTAATCTGTCGTGTTAATAAATGTCTGTGCAAGGTCTTGTGATACTCCCCAGGGAGAGCCACAGACTAGAATGGCAATCAGGAGCCTGACAGGAGCAGCGCACGCTCTCTTTCTCTCTCTCTCCCTCTCTCTCCCAAGCTCACACACATGCACGTTGTCCCACTCCTACAGACCCTAATGTGATTGTGGTAACTGATTAGGCTTTGTGTTGATACTCTTTAAGCCTTCTAATGACATGCATCTATTAAACGCAAAAGGTGGTACAAATCTTGTACAGATCACAGCACCATGAATTACAGCTTGGTGAGAGCAAAAAATAAAAGGGCAAAAAATGGGCTAAGCATTAAGAGAATTATTCACAGAACTAGTAATATCGTCTTAAAATATGCGCTAGCAAGTTAAAAAGACACAATTACTAAATAATACTTTTTGGTCAGTGTTAACATGAATTATTTTCAGCAGGAAGTAATTAAGTCAAGGGAGCAGCTATTTATATGTTTTGAGCTGCTATAACAGGAACAAACCGATTTCAAAGAAAAATAAACGGACTTATAACTGAACTATTGTGTCTGACAGAGGAAATAAACACTTTAGTACATACTGTATTTTTATTGGAGAATAATCAACGTCAGTATGAGAACAGTGACGTTGAATGAGGTCACGTCACGCCATCCTTTTGTCGAGTATTCTCCTACCAGCACATTCTGTTTTGTAACGTGAATTCCTTGCATAATGGGATTCAATATGAGCACAGCACTTACAAGAGTGAGGAGTAACATGTATGTGCTTTGGGTCATTAGTAAGGTCGCTGAATTTTTTTAATCATTATTATTTTTTAACTATAATTTGGTTTAAATGACACTCATACAGCTCTTCCAGTGCTGGCAGGCTGCAGTGTGCTGTGGGCTTGACAGCTCGGCCACGGTCCTTTAGCACTTATTGTGTATCGACTGTTCAAACAGCCGCAGTGGTCAAGGTCAATTCCTTTAGCACTTTCTTCAGCCAGTTTGTCTTCCTCCAGCAGATGAAGTGGAGAGAGGCTGCACACACTGTAGAGTTTGCACTGGCTTGGACTCTGTATACACAGACCCACTGACCATATGTGTGTGTGTGTGTGTGTGTATGTATGCTTACTGTATTTTACCTCAGATTTTAGGATTAGCCTCTCCTTAAGTAGCATCTGAAACTCTGAGGGCATTTCGAATGCACAGGCATGAGGGAACTCCCCTGGATTCAATATGCCCTGTGGCTCTCACCTCACCGGAGAGGCAATATTGCTACTTTAAGTGTTATTTGGAAACAATTCCTGCTGCTTTTATAAGGGGAAACAGCTCAGATTTCTGGAACGCATATTCGGCAATCTAGCAAACTGTCCCTTGCGCCCCCTTTTCCGAACACGTTCTTGCGTCAATCGAAATAACTGTGCCATGGAAAAGATCACACAACTTTATCCTCCTTGCTTTACGTTTTGTGTGTGTGTGTGTGTGTGTGTGTGTGTGTGTGTGTGTGTGTGTGTGTTCGATTTTTACTGGCACATGCCTTTTTTCTTCCTACGCTAAAATGAGTAGTAGAGTTTTGAGTCCAGATAAAATCATCAAAGCTCTGATTAAAGCGGAACAGGTAGGAAAAAAAAGAGGTTCCCGTTGTGGCTCTAATGATGGCAGTAATTCTGTAAGTGGGACCACATTTCTGGATTATTAAGTGCGCAAGGAGAATAATGGACCACATGGCATGTTTGAATTACTTTGGTCAGTGCTACTAACAGAAATACTACCCCTCCCCTGTCAGAGGCAGTTGTAGCTGTATTTTCCTTTCTTTGCCCAAGCAAACACTTTGTATTATAAAAGTTGCTCAGTGTTGACAAATCACCTTTAGAAAGAAGAGCAATTTGCTGACTACTCAAAAAAAAAAAGAGCCCCAGGTTACAGCTGGCCTATGAGGTTTATCCAGTGATCGCGTCATTAGCATGATGTGTGCAAAAAGTTATCCGCTTAAATATGTTCATTTTTGCGACAGTGGGGAGTAAGGAGAAATCGGAGAGCTCCTGAGACCTGATGTTTATTTGAGCACAGGATCACCTTGTTCACATCTCATTTAGCACAGGGCATCTACAAACACAAAAGTGCAGGGTTCAGACGGAGAGGAAACGACAGCTGGGGCCCGCTTTGCACTGAAATGTGAACATGGATGCCTTATTTTTACCATTTTTAGTATTCTGAACTTGGAAAAAAAATCGTTCTTGTCAGTTCAAGTGAATGCACTTGGTACTTATATTTCTCTTTTGCCAAGTATTAAAACGTCACCGAAAATGCCAGTATGTGTGTAATGGAATGGTTTAGAAAATCAGTTACTTTGACACACTGCCTGAACTCTTCACATGGACTGTTGTTAAAGGCCAGAATTTCAGGAAGAGTGAAGGAGCTCCGTGCATGCATGTGTGTGTTTGCACGTGCGTACATGCGTGTCAGTATCTCTCCTGACAACAACAAAGGGCACCATTTAAAAGCGTCGCTTTTTACAATTTATCAAATAAATCTGATGCCTTCATGTGGTGGGGCCGGGCCGCACGGTAGTTTCCATTGGAATAACACAACCGAACAAGCGCCTCATTGTGACCAGTGCTCGGAGGAGAGCAGGACCCCCAAGGTGCGAATTAATGATGGTGGTCTGGTGTAATCAGGATAAATAGTTCAGTATGAGGGGGAGAGAAAACAGAGAGAGGCACAGAGGAAGGCACTATCTGTCTCTTGCTTCTCCCGTCCAAATATCTCCGGGAGATAGCACAAAGATCGGCAATCTGTATAAACTCCTGCTGAAGGAACTCGGTTCAGAATGTCAGCTTTGTGTTCTATCACAGACATTCTTCGAAAATTCTTTTTTCTTTTCTTTTCTGTTGGAGTCGTGTACAAGACAAAGTGAAAACACAGAAAAATGTACATGGTTTCATTCCACGTTCACGACTCTTCTCCTTCTTGTAGTGTGAACTCATACGAGTAGGCGGATCTCACAAACATGCCCTTAATGCTCAGGCACAAGAGCTTGTAAATCGTGCCGTGGTTTTAGTCTCGCGGTGGTTGCTTGTGTATTACACTATGGCCCCGTGAATACATTTGCGAAAACTTTTAGTGTGTATTTCTGCAGGCCTTTTTAACTGGAGTATTTAATAGATTTTCCAAGCCTGTCTTTGCATGCTGAAAATTGTACTTGATGGGTCAGATGCCAAAGAAAGTGAAGGGGAGGACGAGGGAAAAAAAGGTTTAATGGCCTTAAAAACACTTTTGATTTGCAAACAGCACCAGATAGACTAGGGCTGTAAAATTTTAATTGATCTGTGAAAAGGAGAAGCTACTACCAGGCCACATGTTCTTCAGTTAATTGCCTGACTGTTCAGAGACTCCAGTGAAGTCTGATCATTAAAAAAAAATTGGTAAAACGTTTCTTTTTCCTTCGAATCACAAACTGACATAGAATATACTTTTAAAGCTGTTGCACTTTTTTTTCCATAATAAATTTCCAGGAACTCTCAGTGCTTAGGAGGCTTCCTTACCAGTAATCACATTACACATTTTACTGTTTAGTTTGTTAATTCCTTAACTGTTACATACTTTTATAAGAGAAGAACTACAAGGAGTGTTTAAGCTTTTTAGAGCAGCATCTTTGGATATTTATAGAAGATAGAAGCTTCAAACACACACAAACACACACACACACACACACACAAACAGAAATCAAGTAATTAATTCTGTCTCGCTGCAGTGCACATGTATCATGCTGTTTTCCTGATGTTTACAGCTGTGTTTGTCCACATGTGAAATTGCCCAGAAAAGCTTTCGAACTGGTTCACCTTAGCCGTATTCAGGAATGATTGCATTTCATTTTTTTTTTCACAGCTTGGTTTATGTTGCTTATGAGTAAATAGCATTTCAATTTGAAAGGAAACAGTTCAGAGCAATAAAGTTGTGTTCTTGGCAGCACGCACAAGGGGGCTGAGTCGTGGCTGATTGGAAGCACTCCTGGCGTAATTGCGGCCTAGTTAGCTCTGATTGCTGGCCCTGTGTTTGGATAGCAAACTGCACTGGTGCTTCTACAAATTACACTGAGTCAATACGTGTGCACTGGCATGGCCGTTGTCATGGACACAAGTGAAAGTGGCTGTTGCATTTGTAACCCCCACCTCCAGTGAAAACGCATTTCCAGTCAAAGTTATACAGCTGCTACAGTGGTATAAGACGATGAGTTGTGGAGGTTGTGTGTATGTGTATATATATATATATATATATATATATATATGTATTTATGCTTGTAATCTCTCTTTAAAAAAATGCTGAATTTTGAACTCTGATACCTGCAGAATGTGTCTTTCAACAAATCTCACGGCTATCTTGAGCAAGCTTTATGGTTCCTGGCCTTAATGATCAGCTTTTACCTCCATAACCACGACGGCTAAATACCACAATTACTCTGTCAGGCCCAGAATGACAATAAACATAGGTGACTATCTGAGTGGTTGAAGATGACTGGCCATGGCGTCAGACCACACGGTCATTTGGTCTTATTATCTGTAAGACGATCAGACAGGAAATGGTAGTGGCTGTGATTGAGTGGAACAAATGCCAGAAGCAGCCTGGAATAAAGCTGAGAGTCATTTCAAAAGCCTTCGGTTTTCCATCTTCAGGGGTTTGAAGAATGCCAGTCGAGATGATCTCTACACACATTACTCTAATGACTGTTGTGGAGAAAAGGTGTTGAACGTGCACACGTACTGGGATTTGGTGCGGTATATCAGTGTGGAAGGTATATAATTAACTTGAAAATTGAAGATGGACTTGCTTTATTTGTTTATTTATTTATGTTATTTATTCAACTTTATTCATTAGCACACCTGCCTCAGAGCAGGAAGGTCCTGGGTTTGAGTTAAATTTGTTTATAGTCCCGTTTAACTATGTCCTTTAAATAGTTATAATTATTGTTATTATCGTTATTTTTCTTTTTATTCTTGATATTGATAGTTTTTATTCTTCAAATTTTAGGACAGTCGTAACAATCATTTCACTACATATTGTACTGTGTATGATTTTGTACGTGACAAATACATTTGAATTTGAATTTTATTTATTTATTTATTTATTTAAAACACCATACCAATTATTTATCAGCTTCTTTCCCCCGTCACTCATTACTATGCTAAACACAGCAAGTAAACTACATTTAAATCTATAGAATAAAAATAATGTTGATGTGCATTCTACTGATGATGACTACAAGTGTCCTTGGTCATATTGTTTCAGATGATACCGAGGCAGTAGACAGCATGTACGATACAGAACTGAACCCTGCAGCGGGTGAAAGTGCAGAGGAGGAGACAGAGGACAGTGTCATGTCTCCGATCCCCATGGACCCTGCCTCGCCCCAGCCCAACAATGAAGACTTCACCCCAAAAGAAGGCTCGCCCTACGAGGTACCTGTCTACATTCCTGATGACATTCCTATCCCTCCCAACCTGGAGCTGCGCGAGTCCTCTGTGCCAGGCGCCGGCCTTGGCATCTGGGCCAAAACCCGAATCGGGATGGGCGAACGCTTCGGACCGTTCCACGGGCTGCACAGCACCACCATCAAAGAGACCACTTATGGATGGGAGGTAGGTAGAAACTATATAAATGATATAGATAGAGACATGGACAATGAGCAGGCATCATTTAAGTTTTTGAATTGTTATGAAATGTGATTATAGAGATAGATAGCAATAAGATACCGTACATAGGAGACCCGCTAGAGGACTTGCGGCTAAGGTAAGTGAATCGAGTGTAATTAGCTCCTAGTCTGTGGTAAAGAATGACTCCAGAGCAAACTTTGTTTTTACTTTGTGCACTTTTGAAATGCATCTAATGTCATTACTGTGATTTTGAAAGAGCTCTTTGCCTTCTCAGCGTATTCAAAATATCATGTGCTGTTGGTTCGCAAAATCATGATTACAGAAGAGATCACTTTCCCCCCCTGCCCCCTATATCCATTCGTGCGCTCATTTGGTCACGCCACATGATATGGGGAAGTGGAAGAAGCGTAGCATTTGCATGGAGCTGTATTGAACTATTCGTTTTCATTTTCGGCATGACATCAGGGG
This sequence comes from Neosilurus hyrtlii, assembly GCA_028564935.1. Taxonomy (NCBI): domain Eukaryota; kingdom Metazoa; phylum Chordata; class Actinopteri; order Siluriformes; family Plotosidae; genus Neosilurus; species Neosilurus hyrtlii. The sequence goes on from JAOUQZ010000034.1 coordinate 5,692,352, forward strand.
ATATTGACATTGCTTCATGAAGATTGTTAGTGCCCTCAGTAAGACTTTCCTGCTCCTGCTTGATCAGAAAGTAGAAATCTTCTAGAACAGCCTCTCCCTATTTCAGTTTAATTTTTCTTGGTAATCATTCACCCATTAGTTAATTCCCTAGTTATTACAAACCCATTATTTCCCTATTACACAACTGGTGGGTGAAGACAATGCACAAACAGCTCCGAAAAAGCGTTCCAGAGAACTACAAACCTTCAAGTGCATTCGTTCCACCAATAGGAAGGCTAAAGTGACGTAAGCTGGTTGGCGCCTTTATATACACACACATATATATATATATATATTCATTCATTCATTCATCTTCTGAACCGCTTATTCCTAATTAGGGTCGCGGGGAGGCTGG
>JAOUQZ010000034.1:5692845-5708249 GCA_028564935.1 Neosilurus hyrtlii
TATATATATATATATATATATATATATATATATATATATATATATATATATATATATATATATATATATATAAAACACTATACGCACATGCTGCAGTGAAAACAACAAAATGGTAACATTCGGATATTAAAAACTTTCATTCCTTTCATTCATTTTCTGGACTGCTTTATTCTTTATTATAGTCATGTTAAGGCTGAAGCCCACTCCAGCCAACTTCGGGTGAAGACACACGGTGGGAGGAAACCCACTCAAGCATGAGGAGAACATGCAAACTCAAAAACACCCTTGCCAGGGCTCGAACCCAGGACCTTTTTGCTGTAAGGTGGACAAGCTAACTGTTCTGCCACTGTGCTGCCCCAGATTTCCACTTTTAAAGGGTACCGGTATAGGTCGTCCTCACAGCATAATTCATGGTCATGTAACACGTTTAAGCGATAAAGACGCTTATTTTAACATCAGTGACCATAAAAAGCACTATCCTGGGTGACTTCCCCGGAAGTGACATCAACAGGCTAGGCAGGGCTGACGTCTCTTGTAGAGACAGTGAAACTTACATTTTAGTGACTCTGAGGATGAGAATGCTGCCAGAGATGAGATTTACCAGTGACGGTAAATCCAAAATGGTTTATGCAGCTAATGTTTTGACAACTCTGCTTCCCTGTAGTCAGTTGGTTTAAGAACACAAAATAAATGTTTTCCGCGATTTCTGCACTTGTTGTTTGTGCAGCTCAGCACTGGCTCATAACGTGCTATGCTACATGGGTCAGAGACATAACCCAGCCAATCCAACATGTGGACATTACTACCAGGCTGGAACAGCCAATAAGACAAGCAACGTCTCCGAGCATGCCTAGAGTTGTAACACTCGTGCGTACTTTGAAAACGGGCAAGGACTGATGTTGCTGGAAGGAACCGCTGATGTTATACATGATCGTTCTGAATAGCTAGTAACACTAATTCACCATAGGTACCCTTTAATATATTCTCTACACTGAAGAATGGGAGAAACATGGAGATGTTACTTGATGCCCATAAATTCTATTTTTTTTATTATAAAGAGCTAAAAGTAGTTGATTACATGAAATATGCTTACCTAACATATTAGTGTGGATTGGTATTTTATAACTGTTCTTAAGTGAAGGCTAAAAAAAACCCAGCAGTGAGCACATGGATGAGAACATTATGAGTAAGATGTTTCAATTTTGCTTAGGCACGTATTTCTTAGGTCACACAGGCTCAATACAGCCTGCACCTCAGTGTCGCTTTGATTATCTCTGTTTTTTCCCCAAAACATTTAAACACTAAAATTAAGAGTTATTTACACAGCTAAGGTTTGCACAGATTTTTAAAAATGGCAGCTTCCGGCAGTGCATTGGCTCACCGTACACTTATGTCATTTATGGTTGCTCTTGTATTTGGAGTGTGCCTACTCTGACGTAGGAGCTAAAAAAAGTTGCTGCAAATAATGTCATCCTAAGATCTATAATCATTCTCAGTTCCTGCAGTGTGGACACACCAAAAAAACCAACAGTTCAAAGAACTACAGAAAAAGTTATCTGGTCCGAAAGCACCTAATTCCGCTGAGATAAGCATTGCATCTTCTTAAACTGCTGCTCAAACTGAGTAACTGAACACACGCTCAAATTTTTACCTGCCATATTTGGCATACATGACCTTATAGACCTCCATAATTGGTGAGTGTTTCTCTGACCGTCCCTACCACCCGAAGAGCTTGTCCTGAGGTTGTGACATCTTTGAGATGTGTAACTTCATTATAATATGATCTTAATAATATTATCATTATGGTAGGGCATGACCTCAGTATGATCTAATAATGTAATATTTGTCATGGATTTGTCTCTGTTTTTTAGACTTACCTGATAACTTCCTCCAGTTTCTCTCCATTTTATCTGAGATACAGTTTACATTTAGGAAGTGCTCGCTATGAGTAGTTTTTTTTTTTTTTTTCCACCCAGAACAGTTTCACATTTTGACTAGACTCTTGACGCGCCCAGGGCTCGACTCCAAAAACTACACTCTCCCTCTTAGGCCGCATTGGCTTGGATTCGCCGCTAATGGTGCTCATCAGGATCCGGCCCCAGGAAAAAGCCTGTCTGTGTGTCTGCCTGACACAATGCTCAGATTTCAGTCCCAATTTATGCGCTCAAGTACTTTCGCTTTACTTTATATAAGAAGCACTCTCAAGGCTCCACTCGACAGCGTAACGATTGACAAGGAGCACACCGATGAGATTCTGCACACATACGCACACACACAGCTACACGTTTGCACATACATGCACACACTGCTCTCACACACTTGCTGAAGACCAGAGAGACATCTGTTGGCCCATCTGTGGCAAACCATCTATAAAAATGATACTTGCCGGCAGCTGCCGGAAATTGGGTGAAGACAGTGTGTAAAATCTTGTCGCCTCGTTTTATGATTGGTTTTTTGGTTTTAACTCATTATTCGAATTTTTTTCTTTGTTCCAATGGTTTATTAGAGTTGTGTGGTAACTTCCAATAAAAGTTTCATCTCTGCCTATAGCTAGAACAGCCACTGAATTTTAGGGCATTATGCCAGAAAAAGGAATGAAAAATAAAGTGAAAAGAAAGGCTCAGACATAGGAAAATTGGCAGAATGTAAGAAAATGCTGCCTGTTTCTGTTGCTCAGCATGGCGAGAGGGGCCTGAGCTCTTATCGGGGATAGTCAAAACAGTTAGGCATGGATAGCCATCGCAGGGCTCCCAGAGGAGATGGACTAGACTACGTCAGCGCTCTTGAACAAATAGACAGTGTAGAGAGAGGAATAGGTCTAACAGCACTGGGTCAGAGGTGTTAATAGAACCGGATTACAGCAGAGCCACAGAGAGCCAAACACAACCAAATAATCTCACAGTTAGGAAGTTAAGAGAGTCGGTTTTGCACAAGATGGACAGAATTTACACTAGGATGAGTATCATATCTAGATTTGAACCCTGTACTATATTTACATTTTTTATCTTGCTGATGCGGCTTGTAAATGTGGCTCGGCTTTGTCTGCATGGTGGCCTGGGAAAACACTTCATGGTCAAATTTTAACATTTTGTACTGTTTATAGTTTGAAAACTACAGGCTTTGCCATGAATGGACTGGCGGCCTGTCAAGGGTGTATTCCTGCCTCACGCCTCAGTTCTCAGAAAAGGCTTTCGGAGACCCCGACCAGGATAAAGTGGTTATTGAAGATGCTTATATTTATCAATGAGCTACAGGTTTTCCTGAACTGACATATAGTTTCTCTTCTGCATGCACCGCAACCAGATGTAAAGTTACTTCATTTTAAAATCTGCTTAGCTGCAAAAGTGGAATATGTGTATATATATATATATGTAAAGATAAAGGTAGTGTACTTCATGTTAGCAAATTTATTTTTCAATAGGACAAGTCTATTTCAGGTTAAAAAAAAAAGTAAAAAATCTGTGGAAATAAGTTTATTAACCTCAGATTTGATATCTTGCAATATTCTAATAACAAATGATAGATCATTTTGACTATATTTAAAATATTTCAACTTGTTTAAGATTGTTGATTAGTAAAGATATCCAAGTATTATTGGCCAAAAACAGATTTTCAGGATTTACAACATACTGAGAATTACAAAACCACTAAAACACAAGCCTGAAATTCTTTGTTTTGTGTGAGTTTGTTTGTGGGTATGTGTGCGCGCGCATGTCTCTGTGGCAGCAGCAAACCAAGGTGTGGGTTAATGAAAGTGATGGCAGCTGTAGGTGAACGAGGACCCCTTCCTCCGTTAGTCCCTCAGGCTGTGCCGTCCCGAACTGAAGAGGTGTTAACTCAGATTCATTTCAGCGAGACGGACAGCTCAATCTGCACGACGCATCGCCTCCGGGGCTCCGCTCGCGCACAGACAAGAGATACAGCCCGTCTATTTAAAAGCCATTATACTTCCCTTTATCACAACATAATATAACACTGGCCCCCGCCGTACACTGTTTCAATCAGGTCCATTCCTCAGTCTTCTGGAAGGGCCCCAGGAGGAACGTGTGTAGCCACTGGCCTTGTCGGTTTATGGACTTGATAGTTCGGTGTGTTATTGTAAGAGGGGTTCCTTGGACCTATAATGGTATTGACAGAAGTTTTGGGAGCACTGTGGAATCCTGACACTGACAGTTTAGTTGAAAGAAATCTGTTTGCGGCTCCATTGGGGACTGCTGTCACTATTTGTGTCCATCTAGTGTCACATGCTGTCAGATATATCTAGAGGGGACCTTTGTTTCTTGGTCTATGTGTCTATTATCTGTTTATCCCTAGATAGAAGACATGTTTCCATTAACCTGCTTTATGAAAAAACTAATATGTTTGGAAATGTGACATTTGGTGGGGGAGCCTTGAATATAGCAAAAAACTATAGATATTCATATGAGGTAGTTTTTCAGACAATTCAACAAAGTGCGAGTTTTGTAAGGGCGGCACTGTGGTGTAGGAGTTTGCATGTCCACCTTACGTGGTGGCAAGAAAGTCCAGGGTTTAAGCCCCATGCCCAGTGCAAATGTTTCTGTGTGGAGTTTGCATGTTCTCCCGCACTTGCATCGGTTTCTTCTGGGTTCTCTGCTTTCCCCCAATAGTCTAAAGGCATGCACATGAGGATAACTGGATATTCTTGATTTCCCCTAGGTGTGAATGTGAAAAGTTGTGTGGCTGTGCTGCCCTGCGATGGTCTGGCAAGCACCTTCCTTTTTTTTTTTTTTTTTTACTTGGTGTCAAATGGGATGGGCTCCAGCCTCCCAGTGATGCTAATAATAGTTTGGAAAGTCAAATTAAATAAAAATATTTTGTAAAATTGAAATGAAAACACAATTCTTTTTGCATTGAAGTCTCATGATTTTGCATAGATGAAACTGAAATCACAGTGCCAACACTCAAGTGTTGGAGATATGTCAGTATGTTTAATTGGAATGATTATCAGGTAAAGAGAAAACCTGGGTTCGAGTTTCCCTATCTTTTTGGGTCCAGTTTGTTTTTTTTTTCCATAAGTTCATGTTAAAAATCTTGTCAAAATAAACCCTTTTTTCACCACTAACAGGTTCATAATACTATTATATGTATTATGGTCTGTTGTATTATTTATGTCTGTTTGACAACACAGAAACAATCACTACAGAGACACACCACACTCTGTTTACTTAAAAATTTGTACAACCTGTAGAAAATGACTGGATCTACCCTTCTTGTCTTTACTTTTCTCTTCTTCCTGTCTCTGAATCAGCATCCCATTCAGTGCATGTAGATTATTGTGCGGGGGCTGTTTTCTGATGTTTGCCGAAGGAGAAGTCATGCAGAATTTGCGAGGAAGTCTAGTTCCAAAGTCACAAAGAAACTTATGAATGGACTTCTTCACAAATTCTGCATGGCAGTATATAGCTGTTTTGTGATTGCCAGTTGTGTTCTAATTCAGTACTGGACCAGTTTAGTCATTTTTGACACTGGGGAAACTTTTGGACTAAAAAAAGGGGGCATTAGGGCAGGTTAAAAAATCCAGACGTTTTCCTTTAATATACAAAACATCACTCAATGTAAATAGAGACCAGTCACTTTCTTACTTTTTTTTAAGTTAAATTTTATTTTTGAAAACTCAAATAGTACCTTTTTTTTGAGCGGGGTGACAATCGGGTAGGGTCAGCATGAGAATCATGAAAAAAATACCACACTTCTGTTCATTTATGAGATGTTTGTGGGTTAAAACAATGTATTGGAGTGTGTTTCGTTTGTGAAGGTTATATAAAAATATAGTTGTACAATGTAATAGCACCGTGTATGATGTGGTGAACCTAACCAGTCCTCACAGTGCCATGCTCTGTTGGTTAGCAGGTACAAAAAAACAAGAAACTATAACTCTGGAAACATGGAAAACAAGGTGGTCAAAGGTGAACTGGTGCCAAAAGTACTGATAGTACTGGCAACAAAAGAAGTCATTTTATCCATCATTTTGCTGCTATCTGTCAACAGAGACTTGCTCTGAACTTGAACTTTGCCAAACCAAGAGTGGTTAACATGGATGGTACTGCTGTCATATAAATTGCTAGTGCTTTTGACTTTGGTTGCACAAGTAGAATTCTAACTTTAGGACTTAAACCTAGATCTTACAAGCATGCATGAGACTTACATTCTATTATTATGTTTGCATACTAAAATCCTCCTACAAGAGAATGTAAGATAGCGGATTTGCCGCACAGCAAGAAGGTCCTGGGTTCAATTCCCAGGCTTGGGTGTTTCCGTATGGAGCTTACATGTACTCCCCGTGCTTGCGTGTGGGGCCGGTGGGTTTCCTCTGGGTACTCCAGTTTCCTCCCACATTCCAAAGACATGCACATTAGGCTAATTGTTCCAAATTGATCCTAGGTGTGAGTGTAAGTGTGACTGGTTATGTGGGTGTTGCCCTGCTAGTAAGCACAGCCTCCCCGCAACCCTAGTTCAGGATTCAGCGTTCTGCCAAATGAGTGAGTGAATGACTATTCCTTTAAATGTAGTGATCCTTGTAACATTTGTACACTGTTTTTAAGCATAATCTAATTTACTGTACAAAAGTGCACGGCGTAATATTGCTGATACTTTTTTATTCAACTATTTTCGCCAGGGTTTGTAGATAGAGACGCCTTTATTCGTCCCACTCACATTCAGCAGTGAAACAAAGGAAGCAATGTAGCAGGGTGAATCAGAGGGGGACTCTCAAAAGCTCTGAGATGGTATTTCTTCAAAAGCTAGATTAATGGTGTGTACATACGCCGTGCCCTCACAGTGCGCCAAGGCATGCTGGAGTTTTGATTGGAATTTTCTCGAACACCAGCGATGACTCTTTGCCTTGCGGTAAATATCCATGAACTCTGCTCATGTAGCTAGATTAATTACATTGCTTGAATTCACGTCTCCGCGAAACGTAAAGACACCCGTGACACCGGCGAACAAATGAGTCCACAGAGCTTCTTACAAGCACAACAAGGGGCCATTTTTCTGACCCAGTAAATGAGAAGGTTGCATGTAGCCCAGTGGATTTGCATGTGATCACTGGGCAGGACAATTTGCGTACGATTGCATGTTTTTTTTTTTCGCCCCCTTTCTGTACAACAAAATGATTTGGGTATTTTTTAACCTTTTTTTTTTTTTGATGAGGAAAGGCACCTTTAGTCTAATTATTTACTTGAATTCCTTTCTTAACACCTAGCATTAAAATCATGGCTTATTTCATTCGACTCCTATGATTGATGCCTTGGCACATTCTCTGTTGTGTCACCTATTTTCTTACCTCTTGACTTCAAAGAGCTTTGACCTATTGATGACTTTGCTGCAATGCAAACTTTCTGTTTGCTTTCATGCCTTTTTTGTACCTTTCCATATCGTCATTATTCATCCCACTGAAGAAGAAGAAGAAAAAGAAACGCTGCTCTTGCCTGGCATTTTTTTCATGTATTTGCAATGTTGTTGACTTAGCGATACTTAGGGTTGCATGTGTTCACTTTGCACCTTTGGTATACGTGACAGATGCTCTATTCCACATGGACGTTCATCGTAGGTCAACCTGAATTCCTTTGTGTCCTGATCCCGCCTTGACAGCCCGTGGTTGACTTTTGTTTGTCCTCGCGCTAACGTCCCTTTTAGCTTTTGCGCCACGCCCCAGCACTATCTGTCCTGACCTCACCTTTCACCTCTCTGTTTGTCCACCTTTGTGCGTGTGGGATCGTTTAGCCGCCAAGCACGTGTGGAGATAGCAGTCGCAGCTTGCAGCTTGTCCAATCTGTTTGTGAAATGAACTGGTTTTATCTCCAAAACAGGACAAAGAACAAACCGAGACGTTCTGATAGAGGTGAGGGGGAACAGTAATCAATGGGAAAAGAGCCGTGGGAGAGGTAGACAAGGATATCTCTCGAGATTTCTCTAACATTGTAAGTTCACGAATATAAATTGAATTATTAGTCATTACATTAATCAATCACACATTCTCTTACTCATTTGCTGAACCTCTTAATCCTACTAGGGTCTTGTGGAGGCTATAGATAATAAGATAAAAATCTTAGCCAACTCTGGGAGAAGGCAGGGTATGCACTAAAAGGCTTGGCATTACAGGGCACAGGGACTATTCACACTTACCCTCACACCTAGGGACAATTTGGAACATGTCTTTGGACTGGGAGGCAACCCACAAGTGTGGGGAGAACAATCTCCACACAGAAACGGCCTCATTGAGCCTGGGAATCGAACTCAGGACCATCTTGATATGAGTCGGAAGTGCTATCCACTACTTCACTCAATCACAGTATTCCCAAATGCCTTTGTTCAGTGAGAGAATGTAAATGATTAGTTCACGCCGCCTTGTATTAATATTGATTCAGCAAATATTTTAGGATCACTTCCTGCACATCTCAAAAAAACAGCCAAATAGAAACCAAACCATGTCACTGGTTTTCATATGACAGCCGTCGTGTGAATGTTCTCACTTTCTTTCCCACATAACGTAAAATTATATCTTTGCTGTGGTTGTTCCCAGTTCCATTGACCAGATCCATGTGGTTTTGCGTCATTTCAAGAAAAACCCGCGTTTACACGCAAAAAAGAAGGATAAAAAAACACAACCACAGTTTTGCCCTGGCCCATAATATCTTCCATTCACATTCGTTTTAGGTAGGTTTTAAACATGCCATTAACCAATTTAATCCAATTTTCCTCATTTTTGGAGCACTTGACTAGAACAGATTACATCTAATATTAAACATATGGTGTGTGTCGTTGTAGAAACACCAAAACAGTGCTTTTTTCCGAGCTGTGAAAAATGCCCATTTTGCGTTGCATACCTGAGTAAACATTGTCAGTTATTCCCATGAACATGGTAATTGATAGCAGGGGAAGCAGGCAGCAAATTAAATGTCAAGATCGATTACCACACTGATGCCTTATCATTTGTTAATAACCAATTACCCCCATCTGTTAATTAATCTTGGGTTTTAATGAAAGTTATATAGAGGATAGGGCAATAAGGGTCACTCAATTCAACTGATCTGGCTTTGTTGTTGTTTTCATATTGTTTATTTACCTATTTATTTTTTAATACTTCAGAAATAAATGCTGTCGGGTAAATACATTCTTTCTGCATTTTAGCTGGTAAGGGAACACATGGTAGTGTCGGCTGTGCTCTTTTGCACTCTCTCTTTCTCTCTGTCTGTCTCTCTGTCCTCATCATTCAGAAGTGGGTGTTGATGAATAGGTCCATCAGCAGCTCTTTTAGCCCGAGGGCAGAGCAGACACTACCTCTGCTCTACACTGCTCTGAATGATGGCGTATGTCAGAGTTGTTTATGTTGCTAATTACAATGATATTTTCACACTGGAAATGTCTATTTGTCTCACGGCTGTTCTATTCACCTACGTCTACTAAAGTAAATCAAACTCACAGTCTGGCAGTAAGCACTAGCTTCTGATGCTCATGAGAGACTGAGGAAACCTGTGTGTGTGTGTGTGTGTGTGTGTGTGCATGTGTGTGTGTGTGTTTGTGTGTGTGTATGTGTGTGTATATATATATATATATATTGCACCAAAAAAAAGCCACACACACTAATAATATTTTCATGAAGTGCTCCATGTTATAATCTCCATTGTTGCTCCAGTTGGTCAGGTCGAGGCTCAACAACCTTAATATGGCAATGATCTGATGACCTGAATGTACAGACTTTTTCTTCCCTGATGGCACGAGTATAAACTAGGCTCTCAACGAATGAAAAAGTGGTTCAGGGACCATGAGGAATCATTTTCGCATATGTATTGTCACCCCAGAGTCCTGACCTTAACTCTATTGAAAGTTTTCAGGATGTGCTGGAGAAGACTTTATGGAGTGGTTACATTTTTTTCTCATCAATTCAAGACATCTGTGAAAAATGAACCCAACACTGAATAGAAATAAATGTTATGTTGCTTAAGTTTGTTGAAACAACAATGCATGGCATGTCGATTATGTGCTAAAGGCTAAAGGTGAAACAACAAAATATTCGAGTGTGCAATATTCAAATGAAAAAAATAACAACATATTCGAGTGTGCAATTTTTTTTTTTTGGGGGGGGGGCAGTATTCAAATTCAAGTTTATTGTCACATACAAATTATACACAGTACAATATGTAGTGAAATGCTTAGTACGACTGCCAAAATGTAAAATATAAACTATCAAAGCAGCAAGAACAAAAAAACAATAATTAAAATTTTTGAAGAAAAACTTTACAAAGAAAATAAAAAATAAAAATTACAAATTTTACAAAAAAAAAAAAACATTTTAAGGGATTTTTAAAGGATTTAGTTAAGAAAAGGACAATAAGAACGGCCTGCGGGAAGAAGCTCCGCATTCGCTCAGTGTTTGCTTTCAAGGAACGGAAACGTTTCCCTGACCGCAATGTGTGTGTGTGTGTGTGTGTATATATATATATTAGGCAGTCTGCACCCTGAGCTCAAAAGACCATCACAGGGCAACACACACTCACAACCATTAACACTCACACCTAGGGTCGATTTGAAACAGCCAGTTAACCTAATGTGCATGTCCTTGGACTGTGGGATTAAGCTGGAGTACCTGGAGGAAACCCTGGCAAGCACTTGGAGAATATGCAAACTCCGCACAGAAACGCCTGAGCTTGGGAATAGAACCAAGGACCTTCTTGCTGTGAGGCATTTGTGCTAACAACTATGTAGCATTTAAACACTAACCAAAGTTATATACGAGACTGGTTTCACTGCCAACTTTGATAGCAACATCGAATAATGCATAATACAATAAATCCATAATGAGACAGGCTGTTGGATTTCTCAAGTTACTTCAAGTCCAAGGCTATGTCTTTGTTAGAGCAATACTCCAGCATCCCCGGTGTCTCATAACACGTCTGTAAATCTGAAACATTTTCAGCATTATTCACCGGATTTGAAGTTCTGCTTTAAAAATGACTACGTAAAATTATGGTCCAGAATAAACAACTTAAAAAACCTACCATGTTGAAAAGTGTTGAATTTGTCTTTTTACTGGAAAGAAATCGGGTAAAATGGGTCAGTCTTGTCTACTCATGGCTGAAAGGTAGGAGAAAGAAGTTCTATTTCTGAGTCATGTCTGCTTTTGTTTGTGTCTCTCCAGCTCAACTCATCTCCGTAAATCTGTCGTCTTTTACCACCGAGCACGGTTTTTAACACAAAAGTTTCAGTCTACAGTATGATAGTGATTTTTAAGACAATTTAAAGACTTAAAGACGGACCACAAATTTGTCTCCAACTGGGATGATATCATGCGCATATGCTGCGATATGACATGGCTGACATAAATAGTGAAGCACAGGGAGACATTATTGGTTCCCTTTACCCTTTTTTTTGGCAAAAGACGGTTTTCAAAATATAGATATCTTTTCAACACTCTTGCTTTGGAGAAATAACACCAGGCTTTTTTTTTTTTAGATCAGATGTACAAAAGTGCTCGAGTTCAAGGCATTTAAATTGTATTTTGAGTAAGAGCGAGCAAGTGCTTGGTGGTGCCACATACTTAGACATCTTATGTTTGCTAATAGGATCACACACCAGGATCCAATTTCTCGCTCACTCTCTTTTTCTTACCCACACTCGTGTGTTATCAGAAAAGACAGGGCGTAAGGGTGCTAAGAGTGGGTATGAGAAAGGATGAGGTTTAAGACCTTTTTTTTTCAGTTCCTTGTGCATTAACTCTTTTGTTGCTGCGGCTATGCTGGTACCCTAAATCATTAAGTCTTGACAAGTTGTCTAATGCTCAAGTGTTTTCTCACCCTGCACCACTCTAAAATGCTATGACACAGGAACAGGAACCAGTTTCTTGTGCCACCCAGTACCTGAGGTGACCAGATTGTTGATATGGATATCCAGCAGATAGCCGTTATCAGCTCAGTTCCATTTTCTTAAAACCAGGTGGTCAACTTCAGTCAGATCCACAGACTTTAAATACACAATGCGTCATGGGACTTGATAAGCCAATGACACCTCATGCTTGATAAGCTCTCTTTTCGCGCCGAGATATGATTCCAAATGAACACAAAGGACTGATATGATGTTGTGAAATTTGCTCATATGAAAGGACATTCAGGGTGATTCTTGTGGCATAGTACCCTTCGATAAACACTAATGGATCATTCAAAGTGCCTTAGGTACCTCAGAGTGAGAATTTGAGAGCTTGTTGCATGTATACACACATTCAGGTTTAATACGTGCTATTTCACAGCATAATGCTGATTGCATTAATCACCAAATATTTTCCCACATGACTGAGTAACCTTAACTCTGAGTATATAAATTACATGGATCAGCCATAACATTAACACCACCTGACTGGTCTGTGGCTAGGTAGCCCCATAAGCAGCAACCTGCAATGCACTCTGTTCTGATTCCTTTCTATTATAGACAGCATGAACAGTCTTATTCTGTCAAATCAGACCAGATGCACTAATCCTCACTCCTAATGCTTATTAATGACGCCATTAACACTTTTGCGAGTTTACTCGTTGTCCGTCCTTGGACCACCTTTGATAGGTACTTATCACTGTATACCAGGAACACCCCACAAGACCTGCAGTTTTGGAGATGAATAGACCCAGTCGTTTAGCCATCACAATTAAACCCTTTTCAAATTCACTTGCTCATTTTTCCTTCTTCCAACGCATCAACTTTGAGAACTGGTGTAACAAAATATTCAATGCTGTTCACATCACCTGTCAGTGCTCATTATGTTCTTAATGTTATAGCTGATCGGTGTAAGGCATCCAGCATGATGTCAGCGAATGAGCATTAAATATTTTGGTGCTAAAAGTGTTTAAAGTTATGTAAACCAATGTTATAGCTGATTTCATCCCGGTGGAGTGACAGCAAGAAAATCAGCAGCAGCGAAAATAAAACAGGAAATACAGACAGTAAATAAATTAGGCTAAAATATTTTATATATCATTAGTAATTTATTTAAAGTTATAGAGCATATATGTGACACTCTCCAGCATAATACGGATTAAGCCGCAAGGTATTGTTTTGAGTAAGAGCCAAAGTAAGTTAAAAATGGCTTACCTGGATGAAAATGTGATATTGCAAAAATTACATACTTAAGCATAATCTTCAACATGACCAAGTTCAAATATCCATAAACACAATCTTATCCATGATAAAATGCTTGTTTAAGAAAGGGTTCCATGTCCAAGTTGTTGTAAAACAATGGAAATATCCACTTATCTTGCAGATTTTCAAACCGCTTTTGTAATTGCTCAGGGTATTTCCTTATTATTCATATTCACTCCCAGAATACTGTCCCTACTTACAGAATCCCATAAATGATTCCCAGAACCACACCTCATCATGGAAAACCAATGAGAAGCCTCAAAACAGACATGACTCGGTGAAAGAGAACTCACCTTTTGCTAGGAAGACGCTAGTACAATCATGCTAACTGGTCAAGAGCCGGATTCATTTAGTTTATGGATGTTGGGGAGATTTAAATGTGGACAATCAGAAAATGATTCTGTACCTGTAACTGCTATTTTCACAAAAGTAGCATTTCCTGATTAGCGACATACAAAGTGATGTAACTTATTACATTTTCATGCTATAATCACGTATTATACCTCATTTTGAAGCATATAATACATTCTCTTTCCAAATATATGAATATCTCAGTATGTCAAATTTGCTATGTAATTCATTTCATTCTAGAGCAGGTCACATATTTTCTTCAGTCTGTCTGGATCTCTTAAGATTGTGTTGTTAAGCACTGTACAATATAACATGATATTAGGAAAAGACTCCAAGAAAATAAGCACCGCTTGAAGAAAATCCACTTCTCTTCATCATTCATCCTCTGATTCTGCTTATCATTGGGCGAGCTTCTAATCCTCCTCTTCCTCTCCTCTTCCACTTCTCTCATGTAGAGCTCTTGGGCCTCAGTCGTTCTAATTCGGCCTTATCAGTGCGGTAATTTAGTCTGCACAGCTTGGGTTTCTGTCAGCCGCCGCTGCCTCATTGTCCCACGCAGCTGTAGTTTAGATAAACCCTCAGACGGAACAAAGTCCAGCCTGACCTTTACAGACCCGATCGCACTTGTTTCCCCCAAAACTAATTTCTGTGGCTTTTGACCCTGGGAAGGCATTACAGACGGGATGAGTGAGCAGGGTAAAGACAGGAGAGAAGAGAGAGGATTTGGATGTCTGGTGGCTCCTGGCTCAGTCTGCAGTGCCACTCAGTGCTCTGTGCCCTGACATGCAGAGTAAATGAATCCTAAACATTTCTGAAAAAAGTCTGAAGGTGGTCTTTAAGGTTTGCTCATATGAATCAGTGATTTATAATAAAATATTTATAGCGTGTATCTAGTTTTTGTGGGTGGTGCATTTATTGGCCTCATAATACATATTAAGCGTATTATGACAGCCATTGAATGGGGTGTGAATATCTGTGTGAAATGCCTGAGCTTGTTTTCACATTTTAAATCATTATAATTTATCGGCGTCTGTTATCATCAGCTTCTGTCAGCTCTACATAACTTCCTTGCATTATGTGACAAACAAGCAGAGGAAACTGAGCAAAGAGTGGAAGCCTGGACGGAGGGGGAGACGGGGGATGATGCAAACGGATCTGCACTAAACGCTCCATTTTCTCCCTTCTTTGTCATCCTTCAGCTTGATGAGCACTCGAAGATGTAAATCCAAAATCCTACTGTCCATCAGGCCGTGCCCATCAAAAGCACTCTGAAAAGAGACAGATGGGACGCACAAGTGCTTCAGTTAGAGCCTCAGTTCAAGTGGCCAGCCAGGTTCGGGATGCTCGTCTATGGTTCCCAGGGCGATACAACCTCTCTCTCTCTCTCTCACACACACACACACACACACACATGGATTAACTTTTCACATGGCTGGGGGTCCGTGCCTGAAAAGACCTGACAACTAAACAGCTTTATTAAAAAACAGAGAAGAGAAGAAGAGGGGAGGGAGGAGAGAGGGAATTCTTCACATGATGGCCCTGAGAGAGGATTTTGGATATAGAGTGTCTCTAAGTTGTTTTTTTTTTCCTTCCCTGCATTTTTTTACTTGCTTGCTTTTCTTTTCTTCTTTATTTCTATTTTTTTAAGAAAGACCCACTTTTCAATTGAATGAACAAATTGTCTCTTTTCACCTTTCTTATCCCTCTTTACATGACAGTCGAGATGGATTCCTGAACCCGATTATCGGTGAAGTAGGTCCATATTGTGTTTGAAGTCAGAAATATGCTCAGCAGTTACAATGTGAATAAACATTTAACTTATAGATAGCTTTGTCTATCTATCTATCTATCTATCTATCTATCTATCTATCTATCTATCTATCTATCTATCTATCTATATATATATATAT